>CATIWM010013765.1:0-29771 GCA_949671775.1 Mallotus repandus | reverse complement strand
TTTGTATGTTCTAGGACATTTTTGCAGCTTTATGGATGCTCACGATCGTGAGGAGGAGGTTCTGGCTCGTGAGGAGGAAAATACTAGCCGTTGCCTTTGAAACAAGTCAAAAATTCCCATTTTTTTTGCTGTCAGGGGCGTGCTCACGAGCGGCTCACGATCGTGAGCATCACTGCCCAAAAGGCTAAAAAAGGATGCTACAGGAGGTTGCTCGTGAAGGTGCTCATGAGCGTCACTGAAGACGATCGAATTAGCCTTATCTTTCTTCACAAAAGTTGTAGATAATTGTCTTATATTTCCATATAACTTTAAATCATCTCAATTGGACATCTTTAGCTCAAGATATTACTTAAATACTAAGAGCTGTTCAACTTAAGATGAAAGCTGCATGTGCTAACTTTGATTCAATATTTTCATATCCAAATGAACTTGGATTTTGACAAGTAAGCTCAATTCGGAAAGCTTAAGATGTCTACTTCAAATGTGAAGAAGATCACTTCCTCATTTTAGATCTCTAAGAATGTTAAAATCTTTCTTGAATCTCGGAGGTCACATTAGCCCAAAAACATGCTTAACTTCATTTTGATTTGCATGATAGTCCTAGCTTATTCACACTTAAACAAACATGTTAAATGCTCAAAACTAAGATTGTTATGATCAAAATTAAAATTGATTATTGCTAAGGTCAACACACGGAGAGATACCAATTCTTCATAATATAAGAAAAAAATAAAGTACAATAAATTGTCAACCCTCTTGAGTTAATTAAACTCAAACCCACAATTTAGTATCACCCCCTCATATAAACTAGAAGAATTCACACTCCCCTCCACCCCTCTAGAAACCCTAGAGAGCCTCTCCATAAACTATAGAGATAAATACCACCCTCCTAGAAACCCTAGAAGAAAACATCCTCTAAAAAATTCTATAGGAAACCATCTCCAGTTTCCATAGAGAAAAATACAAAAAACTGATACAAGTGTTTCCCAAAGCCCCAAGCCCCTTGAATGTTAGTCCCACACCCAAGCCCCTTGACATTTTTCCTACATCAAGCCCATTGATGCTATTCCCACATTAAAGCATAGTTTCTACTTAAACTTGCAAACACTAAGTTATCTTGTGGTCTTGGCTTTCTGGCTTCCGCCACTCAAACTTTCAAACCTCGAGTTGTCTTGTGTTGTTCTCGTGCATCTTGCAATCTTAGAAAATTTAGTGTTTATAGAGCTTTAAAAATTTGACTCTAATTATCTCATCTGGAATGTTTTAGAATAGCTCTAAAATTAATTCTTTTTCTAAAAATTAAAATTTCCTAATCCAAATCCATTTTAATTTCTCACAATTTAAGTAAAAAACTTAACATAAATACTAGAGGATTACCTTGTTTTAAATTGTGCTTTTGTCCTTGAGGATTTTCTTTGCATTTGTTTGTCACTTTTCCATTAGATATAGCCTTGAATTTTCTGTAGTAAAAATGTTTTTGGCTACTGGAACTCCTAGATCATCACTAACTCTTACATCACTTATCATACCACACGTGTACCATAAGTATATGTTACTTTAAAAATGTCCAATTTTTAGTCGTTATGTTGTTACAATTCCATCAATACATCACTATTCACATTACTTATTCACACATAAAAAAAAGCACACCAAAGAAAATAATAAACAAATCTTAACACACCGCAACTCGTAAAATTCAAACTTTATTTATTTACTGGCTATCAAATAACTTTCAAAATGCTAAAAGTAATGTTGCCACTAAGTGGTAAGTTCTTGGCCAAAAGGCCAGTTATTATTTCATTTACTTAGCTTTCATTTTCCATATAATTGAAGATTTTTTTCACTTCTTTTAACATTCTTCAAAAGATAAAAAATTAGACTTAATAAGGAGGCAATACTCAACCACCTTTTTATACAGACTTGGTATTTTAGTATAGTCCCATGCATAACACTCTCTCCTTAAACTTAGTATTACAATTGAATCCATTATAAAAAAAAGCACTATTGAATTTTTTTGCTATCAACAGTCATATTAATTGGCAAAACCACTATTGCATTAGCTACCTCTCCTATGAAAGCTGAAACAAATATGCGAATTGCCATTAAATCTCCTTAATTTTTTTCAAAACATGTAGCAACTTGAGTGGTATTACATTTACTATTAACTTGTTCTCAACTAATGTTCTTGAGACTGGTTTTCCATTAAGATGATCCTTTATGTGCTTTATATGCTTTGTCATGTCCATAGATGACTTCTTGAAAACCACCCTTTTAGTTTGATCTAGTCTAGTGACATGGATTGTTACGCCATTAAAATGATCCTTCATGCCACTAAAGGATCCCCTCGAGTGTTTTGAATCTTTAAAATATCTTCCTCAGCCTCATGCATCATGAACTCTTGAGATATAGTCTCTAAAGATACAACAAATCCAAAGTTATTAAATTCAACATTTGATTTATTAAAACTATTAATAAACTCCTCTTTGTTTAAAATTAAATCCTTAGTAGATCTAGTATTTAGTTGCACCTTATGCTCCTTTTATTACTTTTATTTGCTCTCGGCTGCTCTTTGTCTCTGGAATCATCTTTTTTATATACAAGTCAGTGGCTGAGAAAATTTTCTATACTCTACCCTATGCCATTGTTTGCTTGGTACAGCATGGTGTGGCACCACAAACCTTGGTTATTTCTTGTTGAACTTTGGTGCATATGGATCCTCTTTCCTTGGCATGAACCTATAATTGTTATAGTTATTTTTGAAAGAATTAGGTACATGTGGTGGCCTCCTTTATAGAGCTAAGAATATTTTTTCTATTCTTAAGAATCTCCTGTGTGGAGTAAACCTTTAATAGCTCTTGTACCTTTTTAGTTTGCTATTGGAAGACTAAATCACTTTCTCTTTCCTTCTGATTTTATTTTTCAAGTCCAATAATGTTCTCGGATATTCATTGATAAAATTGATTGATGCTACTAGTGGAAAAGGATCCTGCTCAATAATCATTGCCTTATTCTTTTCTATATTCAAGTCTACTCCAATCCTTGGGGCCTAAGGATTATGCATTTGGCCTCGAGAAATTAGTGCTTGGCCTCGAGGAATTTCTTGTTCCCTAGGTGGAATATTGCCCCCCAAGCCTCTTCCTTGATGAACAACCTCCTAGTCATAAATTTCAGGTTACGAACTTACACTTGTCATATTGTCATCATCTTGAATTTAGCCTCCATCTGTATTCTTGTTAGCAAATGAATGTCCAAACTTTTTCTTAGGTTGAATGATTACTTTTAATATATTATTCTAAATTTCTTAATTAGATATATGTTTGTTCATTCTAGCAAATGAACTCATTATCTCTTGTAGATTTTTATAAACAATATTGTTAATAGTGTTGCTGAATTGCTACATAAAGTTTTGGGAAGAACTATTCATTTGCAATATTGAGTTCTACATTTACTTCATTCCTTCTAATATGATAGCTCGGGCATTAGTGCCCTCACTAGTAGCCGTAGTATCAATGATTATCGAATTTTGGACTTTACCCCTATGATGTGCCTCGGTCTAAGTTTGATTCTGAGGCATCAAGCCTCTATTAAATTCTTTCAATAAACCACCTATTTCTATAAGAAAATTGGTTGTATTATCAACCAATAAAACTTATTCTCCACTTCTTAATTTGATCATCTCATTGGAATAAGTCCCACCAAGTGTACAAAAGATTATTGCTATATTTTTTTTAACTGAGTTTGATTAAATGTGCGAATGTGCCAGAAGATTATTACCTCAAAAATGAAACATAACTTCTATTCATACAGTTTGTGAATTTTTAAATGCCTTTATTAGAATTTGTTAGAATTACAATGTGTAATTCTATAAATCTTAAGAGAATAATGTAAAAGGAAAATTTATAGTACTTGATTAAATTAAATAACAGAAAATTTTATAATAAAAAAGTATTTATATGCTTGATAAAACAAAGTTTAGGCATGAAAGTAGCATATATAAAATATTAAAATTAGAAATATTAAAAAGTTTGTTGTAATTGTTGATAATAATTGGCTATTAAGTTCTCCTCTACTGCTCCTTCTTTTTGCTTTTATAAACTAATTGCATCAATTTTTCATTATTAACTTTTAGCTTTAATTTCTTACTTGTAGGTTGGTGCTTTCCTAGCTCTTCAACTTCTTAGAATGTTCTAGATACTTCATATAACAATTCCAGACCTTATCCATTCCTCAACACCTCTTAGCTCATTAGAAAATTCTGTAAATGTCAAGTTATGTTCCAACATTTTCTAGAGAGTTTTCATGTCTTTTTCCACTTACTCAAATTTTTTTTGTCGGTTGGGCTCTAAAATTAATTTGAACCATTAAATTTTGATTTAATTTAGCCCAAAATTTTTAATTTGGATACAAACAATATATAAGTGATAAATAATGATATTCATTTTCATTTTATGTACATATAATATGTACATACTAAAGAATCATTTTATGGTTACAATATTAAATATCCATAAAATTTTTAAATAAATGAAATTATTAATTAAATATATAGAATGATTGAAGCTCATTTGGTCCACTATAAATATTAGTATTATTAACACATTTACAACTTTTTAAAATAAAATTGAAAATACGATAATTAAGCCAAGTTAAATTAAAATATTATCACACTTGAATTTAACTCCACTCCAAAACTCAAAAGTTGAAACTTTAGCTCAATTAACATTTTTTTAAGCTCAAAGTTGGCTTGATAGAGTAATGGCTCAAACCATTTTTAAGATCCTTGAATTTTTTGGTTTTCTTTCAATTGGTCTTTATTGAATTATTTTTTTTAACTCAAACTTTTATTTTTATAATTTTTACATCCTTAATTTGACATCCATTAAATTTTAACAGATTTTCCTTCAAATTATTTCCATGCATGCTATTTCCATTAAATTTAAACTTTTCAAGTTTCAATAAGTTCTTAATGAATTATTTACATTTAATTAAGTCCTTAAAGTTTTATTTTTTATTTTTATATCCTTTATTTTTAGCTATTTAATTTTATATTTAAATCTTATAATTTTAATTTGCTTTTAGTTTTTAATAATAGAATTTTTTTCTTTGCTAACTTATCATTTTTATTAAACTATTTATATATCAATATCTTTTAATTTATAAATTTATTTTATATATGTAATATATATTAATATAGTACCATAAAACTTGAATAACATAAAGTATAACTTAAATTCAATCTTTGATAATAAATTAAGTTAAAATTTTTAACAAAAGTTTACGAAATAATTTAACTTAATTTTATTATTTAAAATAATGTTATTAAATAAAAAATTTAACTTAGTAAAGTTGAAATTAAATAATAAAATTGGGTTAAATTTAATGTAATTTTGATATTTAACTTAATTTTTATTGAATAAAAATTTTAACTCAGTAGAATTTGAGTTAAACAATAAAATAAAGTTATATTATTTAAATCAATTAAAAAAAATTCTACATAATATAAGTTTCATTAAATAGTTGCATCGCACAATATTTTATTGACATATGTTTCATATATGTCTACTAAAGGATATAAAAATCAGAAAAATAAAAGTTCAAGGACTTGATTAAATATAAATAATTCATTAAGGGCTTATCGAACAAAACATGAAAAGTTCAAATTTAACGGAAATAGTATGACATTATAAAAATTTAACGCAAAATTTGATGGAAAATCTATTCAAATTTAACGGACCTTAAATTAAGGATGTAAAAATTACAAAAAAATTAAAGTTTGAGGACTCAATTGCAGAAAATAATTTAATAAGGACCAATCAAAAGAAAACCAAAAACTTCAGGGACCTTAAAATGGTTTAATCCTTGAATAATCTTCAATCTTCATACATGAGTTTAGCTTGGTTCTCTTTGAATTGAGAGTTGCAAGCACTAGAGAAGAATAGAAACGAAATTAGAAAGATTAAGAGAAGAGAAATTCAGTACAAAGACTGCTGTCAAGGAGAATTGAGGAGAATAGTCAATGAATTTCTTCCTATTCTTGGATTTTACTTTTACGCACATCCTTGATACATATTACTTCTTTGGCTAAAATTAAATTCCTTATTAACCTTGAGATTTGCACACATATATGGGTATGCTGACATTTTCTTTAAAAACCCTTGCTATTTCATATTTGAGTGTGTATATGGGTATGATTATGTTACGTTATACACTTTCTCTTTAATTACTGTTGCTAAATTAATAAACGGTGCTTCGTTGAGTTTGCAGGCTAAGAATCTTTGTAGTGCTTAAATGGCTAAACTCCAAGAATGTAAAGAAACATGTAAAAATTTTAAAAAAGTTGTGGATTAGTGTTGTTTGAATACCATAAGTCTAATTGTGAAATAACGGTTCAAAATAAAAAGCAGAAAATGGTTGAAGTTTATGTGCAACCAGCCGCCTATTTGAACAAGTGACCGCCCTTGGCCACTGGACCAGTAAGGTGAATGCCTCAATTACTGAGGCAAATGCTGGAGCAAATAGCCAACTGCCTCTGTAACTTGATGATGGAGCAAAATCATGCATACCCATGATTGGTTTAAGGAAAAAATACAAATGTTTCAAATAGATGGAGCCATAGTGTCCTTGAATATTGAAAACCTTATTAAATTGAGTTTGAATGAAGAAAATAAGTAATGATATTTGTATTAAACCATATATGTGAGTATAAATATAGGCATTTGTACTTTAGTTGTTTAAAGCATATGACTAGTCAAACTGTCCAATATCAAATATGAATTAATACAAGGATACACTACCTAAAGCACCCTTTTAAGTGCATGTTATCAAGTTAACAATAAATAATGATTACACCCTTAAGCGTTATAGAAAAACTTAAAGGAAGAGTTAAGTACAATTCAATATCGAGAGTTCTAAATGGGTTAAATCAAAATCGAATGAAATCCTTTAAATTAATATACCCTCCAACACTTTTGAAGACATATGTGACCGAAATAAGAACAATCCTTGATAAAATCTTCTAAAATTATGACAATATTCTTTGTTACTAAGTTAAATCTTTAAAAAGAGAACATTATTGCTTGAGAAATTTACAAGTAATAAACGTATAAAATTTCAAGCTAGAAAATAAATCACCTTGAGAATGTAATTAAGAAAGATCCATAGCAATGATAGCAACGTACGTGATTGCACGATTGTACTTTGTAAATGGTACAATTATGAGCACAAAGAACAAATGTTACTAAAACATAGTAAATCCATACTCACGGTAAGATAGCGTTTGGTGAATTGGCAGATTATGTCACGTACACTGCCTTTCATCTTATGTGATGAGATGTAAGACGTATGTCAATCTAATGAATTGATAGAAATATAATTATGGCTCTTCATGAGCAATATGATTTTATAAGGTCTTAATTGTGATATTTAATTTTGGGATCAGGTAGGCATAACCTTTAAGGCTAAGTCCGAAACATTATAAATGAATTGTCATATGCATATAAACATTGATAACCTTTAATGTAGTGTTAGTACTAGCCTCACTGATATTTTCTTGTATAAATGTGCAGCGCTCTAAATTGAATATGGATATTTTAAATTCATATTATGCTCTAAATGAAGGTACGATACATTCTAAAACTAAATTAAACATTATGCTGAACATAAAAAAAAAATGTGCTTTAATATAAGAAGAGCATAAGTTCGAGTATCTGAGATAACAAGTACGACCGGCTTGTATGTTAAAATTTTACTAAACAATAAAGAATATTTTATTGTTTAGTTCAAGAAGCTTAACTTTATAATTAATGAGAAAAGGTTAATGCAAACAATAAATGTTTAAGCTTCATCTAAAGTATATGAGGTGTTGAGAATCTTGACAAGTGATTATGAGAAAGTGCCTATAAGTCGCACATAACATATTAAGTTAAATATGCAAATTTAACATAAATATTTATTAATGTAATTTAAGAATAAAAATATTTTCCATGATTTCCTCTTTGGGTTGTGTTATTGATTATTACTCTCTTTTCCTCTGAGTTAACCACCTTTCGATGTTTATTGAAATTTTTTAAAATTTCACTTTTTTGGCACTTTAATCACTTGCTGGATATTTTCTTGTTAAGATACTCAACACTCCTATATTTTATTTTATCACTCTTGAGTAATAGACTCTAGTGAGTAGTTGAATGGTAGTTTACATTGTAGTTGGCAATGCAAGAGTCCTTAGACGTTAAAGCTTTACTAAAGTATATTATTTCCTATGGAGTGGACAATGATGTTATGTTAAAGCTTGATGTTAAATTATATCTTGAAAATTTGAATCTTATGTCTAATTATTGGGAGAGATTTTGGAAATGGATATTTAACAATAATTATGTATTTATGGTTGGTGTTACATTTCTATTATGTTTAGGTTGTAGACATGTTATATACATTTATGTTGAAATTTATGCTCAAGTAAGAGTGTAACAGATTCAAATTGATAGTCATAACAATGAATAGTTTGTACAGTCTTATGTTCTATCTTGGGTTTCGCGTTTAGTAGAACTAAGTGTTTTTTTTAGTATAATTAACACGAGTATTCCGTCATAGAATTGTCAATGCCCAGACAACCGACTCATAGTTAAAGCTCTCTGAAACCTAATAAAAAAACATAAACAATGAATAGTCTTCATCATAGAAACAAAACAATAGAGTTATTACCTAGAAACATTATGATCTTGCCTCGGCTAAAGCAAAGGGGAATATGTAGGCCCAGTAGGTAACTTCGATGGCCCAGAAATCTAGTGGAATGATGAATGGCGTGTACATATCCAAAGCATGTCAAGGCATTACATCAATACTATGATACTCATAATGGGCTTTGGCATTGCACCAGTTTGTTTGGGAACCCAAGAAGAGAGCAAAGAAAATGAAGTTGAGGATGTCATTAGAAAACTAGATCTAAAATCTACCATCCCCTTGTTACTAGTCGGTGACTTCAACTCATGCCTGCATATACATGAAAATAAAGGAGGCAATACCTAACTTGTAGATAACTGTCATTAGGCAGATTTAAAGTTTAAAGGTGAACTATTTACTTGGCACAACAAACAATCTAGTGAGAGGAGCAAGACCTATAAGAGCTCTAGGGAATGTCTAATGGAGAGTGAAAATTGACTTTACCTTTATAACCCATGAATCTTTTCTTATTCCAGATCACCGACCAATAATGATGACAATGAATGCAAAAGTGCACTTCAAATGAAGAGCTTGTTGATGTGAGAAAAAATGGGACTTAGAGCCTGAGTGGAAGGAAGTCGTTAAAAAGACATGGTCCATGGTCGATCCACAAATAAAAAATCCCTCTCATTTAAGCAAAAACAACAAAATTTACTAATAGAACTAAAATATTGGGCAAAAGCTAAAGGAGAAAATTATAATTAGAGGATCCATGATTTGAAGGCTAAATTGGATACCCTACTAACAGGGGTGTTTGATTAGTGCAAGAAAGAGGAGGAGAATTGAATTCAATAAGAGATTAAAAAAAACTTAATACCCAAGAGGAAATTAACTAGCAACAGAAAGCTCGGGGACAAAAACACTAAGTTCTTTCACCTAACAATAATATAAAGAAGGCAATCAAACCAGATTAAAAAGATAAAAAATGTTAATGGAATTTGGATGTCGATCGATGACTAGATCGAAGTTGTAGCCTTAGAGCACTTCTAAAGGATATATGGCTGAGAAGTAATCCATAACGTTGATAAAGCTCTCCAAATGGTTCTTTAGTTGGTTACAGAAGAAATGAATCTGGCATTGACTAGAGAGGTCCACGCAAAAGAAATCAAGGAAGCCATTTTCTCTATCAAGAAACTCAAATCTCCAGTACTTGATGGTTTCCCATTAGCCTTTTAGTAAAAAAAAAAAAATAATGGCAAATTGTTTAATTGATATCTATAAGCTAATGTCAAATTTCTTCACATATGGGAAGTTTCCTCCAGTCATCAATCTCACTATGATTGCCTTTGTCCCAAACACCAATCATCTAAAATCTTTTAATGACTTCAAGCCCATTAGTTATTGCAATTACGTATATGAAGTGATATCAAAAGTGATGGCGAACAGACTTAAAAAATGGATGCCAATAATTATTTCACCTAATTAGACTGCATTTATCAAAGGCAAAAATATCCAAGACAATATTATAATCAACTAGAAGATAAAGCATGTTTCAAAAAAAAAAAATTCAAAGGTAGGAAGGGGGTTATTTTACTTCAAAGCTGGATATGGAAAAAGGTTTTAACAACATTCATTAGAGTTTTCTGTAGGAGATTCCATGTAGACTTAGGTTTCACAGGAAATGAATAGACTTAGTCATTGAATGTGTGGTTTCTATTAAATATTCAATATCAATCAATGGTAGAAATACTACATTCTTTGCCCTTAAGTGAGGACTTCGATAAGGAGACTTGTTATCCTCATACTTGTTCAACATTTCAGTTGATGATCTATTTAGATCCCTTCTTGTTCATAAAAACATTGGCAAACTAAACTCCTTTTTTTATGATGATTTTATTATCTTTGGTCAAGCTAATATTGATGAAGTGATAGCAATAAACGATATCCTCAAAGATGATTTCAGTGCTTCTGGACAGAAATTAAATTTACATAAGTTTGAAATCCTTTTTAGTAGAATTACTAATGCATCTATCAAAAATACTATATGCAATGAATTCCATATATTTGAATCTAAATATTCTACTAAATTCTTAGGAGTTATAGTTGAATGGGCAAAGCCCAAAAAAATGATGTGCAATTTCCTAATAGAAGGAATAAAAAATAAGATACAATCTTGGAAAAGTGAATTCCTCTCTCTAAACAATAGAGAGATCATAATCAAGGCAATGATACAAGCTCTAGTAGCATATATAACGCCAGTCTTCAAGCTTCCTAGTGAACTTGAGAAAATCACCAGACATTTATGGTGGTCCCAACATTTGACAAACAGGAAATGCATTAGGTAAAATGGGAAGACATGACAAACATAAAGAAATATAAGGGGTATGGGTTTCAAAGAACTGAACCTCTTTAATTAAGCTCTGCTATCCAAATTGGGTTAAAGGCTAATCCAATACCCAAAATCACTATGTGTAAAAACTTTAAAAGGGATTTACTACCCTTTCACTTCCTTCATCAATGCAAAGTAGGGGATTAAGCCAGCTTGGATCTAAACTAGTACTGTGTACGAAAGGAAAATTATATAAAAAGGCTGCAGATGGAATATATGTTTAGGCAGAGACATCAACATCTGGATTGATCCCTAGATCCCTCTATTGCCTAACTTCAATATTAGCTCTTGGAAACCTGATGGCTACAATATTCACCTTGTCTAAGACCTCATAAATCAACAACTAGGTCAATAGGAACTTGCACATCTTGAGGAATTGTTCTCACAAGATGATTAGAGAGCTATTCAGTGCATTCCAATCTTAAAAGGTTAAGGATAAGATAAAATAGTCTTGCATCATAAGAAAAGTAGGCAGTATTTAGTGAAATCGAGTTACAAGTTTCTTAGACACAACTAGACAAGAACTCAGCAAGCTTTAATTTATCATCCTCAACGAGCCAAAATCCTTACTCAAAATTATAGTTGTCGATTTGGTCCCTTTTTAGTACTTCCAAAGATCAAAAACTTTTTTTGGAGATGTGTAAAGAATTTCATTCCAATTGGTGAAGGTTTTAGGATCAGGGGTTTAAAAATCTGGTACCTCCTATCATAGATGCTCTCAAGCTTCAGAATCTGTCAAGCACATGCTCTTCCAATATGACCACTCTAGGCTTATATGGTATACAAACCCCTTTGGCTATATCCCAAATGAAATTGGATTTATCTCCTTCACTTGCTAGTGGGATGATGCTAGTAACATGCTAAAATCTAATGGAAGTTTAGAACTTTTAAGCCTTGTTGTAGGTATATGTTGGCACATTTGGAAGGTTATAAACAATTTTCCACATTTGGAAGGCTATAAACAATTTTATCTTTAAAAAGAAGCTAAAGGATCCGGGCCAGACTATCATAAAAATCTAGCAATAGTGGTGCAATCTTCATGAAGTTGAGAGAGATTATCACTAAATCAGAGAAGTTGTAGAGCCTTCAAACCACTTAGATGTGGCATGATGGAATGCCCCTTAATAAGGAACATAAAAAATAAATTGCGACACATCTTTCTTCCAAGATTCATTGAGGAGAAAATCAACTTTTATATATAGGGACCATAGAGGTAGGGTTATCCATATGACATCAAAAAAATTCTATAGCCATTCAGCAATTCAAACTAAAGCTATGGCAATTAGAGAAGCCCTGAGGTATGTAGGAGCTTTTCCTTCTCATCAGATTATCATAGAATCAGACTGCTTAAGAGCCACTCAGATCTCAAATAATCATGTTGAAGCAATTTCATGGGAAAACAATTGCTATCTTTAAGGAGACTAGAATGTTAATGCATAGTGGACATGGAATTCAAATAGTCTATATTCTTCAGCTTGCCAATAGAGTAGCGGACTTGCTAGCTAAATATGATTTTAGCATGCAAATGTCAAACCATGTTTTCAATGTTCGCCCTCCATTTTTTGACCTTATCCAATCAAATATTGATTGTATTTATTCAGCTTCCTCTTGTTAAATGATATGTTTGTGGTTCAAAAAAAAAGTGAGTGCAACGCAAGTTCGAATTTCCATTGTGAAACTCAAGCATTAGTGAATTTTGAATGGCCAAAATTGGGCTAGTATTAATACTCGTCTACCTCAGTGCTTCATAAAGTGGGACGCGGTTATGTTCATCTAATGAGAATGCTCATGGGAGGAGTGTCATATATCATATATTAATTGAGCAAAATGTGATTAATGATAATGAAGAATAGAAAAGAAAAAGAAAAAGAAACATATTATTCTACGCACTGAATTTTTAGAACTCTAAGAACTTCATGACTTTTTTTGCTCAGTTTTGTTGAAATATATCAATCAAAACAAAGCCATTACAATTTGGACATTTTGGTTTAACTTTGGGCACCATAACATAAATGAGGCAATGAGTACAACCCATCAAAACCAATGGAGGGATAACTGGACTTCTACGCTTATATCTTTTCATGTTCAAAGACATGGAAGAATGATGTCTTGATGGTGATGAAATTCCAAGTCCATCTAATGGTTCATTCTTCATATAAATCCCTGGTGGTGATAGCCTAAGTGTCAAATCATGATCCACAGTCTTTTCTTTTTGACCCATCTCGAGTTCCATAAGACAACGCTTTTTGCTTCCTTTTATTAGACTTGTTGCTCCAGCCTATCAAACATAGAGAAAATAAATATTAATAATAACATCTTAGCAATTTATCGAAGACAAATAATAAAATTTTAAATAATTGCAAAATTATTTCATAAGAACTAAACACAGTTACACTTTTCATAGCAAGACATATTATAATGAATTAAAATGAGATCGATTTATCTAAGGCATGTCATACCAAATTAGTAAACTTATAAATTTCAAAATGAGAAAGCAAAAAATTTTTCATTTTCCCAATTAATGTGCCAACAGTCCATTTTACTCAACGCAATAATAATAAATTAAGCTCAAAAGGGAAATGTAGAAGAGACCATAAATAAGTAAAACAAGAAAATTTAAAAGAAATAACAATAAGAATGCAATATGACAATTATTTTAAAATCTTCAAAACCAATATCATCTTACTTTGTGAAATAGCTCAGTCATTGCCTCTGTAGTTGAATTACGATTAGATTCCAAAGGAGCAAGTGATTGGTTTTAACATTGGGTAATTAAGGTCAAGTGATTCTTGAAATTCTTGATTGAGATGATTATTTTTTATTAAATTAACAAGACCATAATCATCATCCACAAAATTTAGGGTTAAATTATTTATATGAACTTGTGACCTATAAAAGGATGGCGGCATTGAGAAGTTATTGACATGTACACAGAGATATATATAGAAAGAGAGTGAAATAGACCATGGTTTTCAGTACACTGACTTGTGAAATGAAAAAGGCTTTTAGAAAACTGACAAAATAAAATGAACTCTCTGAACAATTGTCACAAGAAACTTGTGTATTACACCATTTGTCATTCATTCACAAAATGATAATAGTTGAAAGAAAGTAATTGTTAGCTGTTTTAATCATGAAAACCAACAAAAAACCAACGAATTTTCTATTATAAAAGTAGATGTCATGAATGGGATATATCTATATGTATTATAATAAAGATGAAATATTAATGCTTCAATATTGTTAATTACTACATAATCAAGTTAATAAAGATAAATCTACAACTCAAATTAAATTCCTAATTAAGAAATTTTTTTTATAAGTAAATATTGAAAAATCTTTTCAATCAAAATAAAACCAGGGAAAATGTGCATTTAAATCTTTCATGTGCTTTTCAGATTTTAGATAGGTCCTCAAATATTTTTCGGGTTATAGACAAATATAATGTTGCTAAATTGGGTCATTTAGCCCCTTCAGAAAAAAAAAAGTGATATCTAAACAATTACAAAATGGTCCCTAACATAAGTTTTCTATCTAAATATATTTTTTAATTTTTTTCAAATCAATAAATAAAATTATCCTTATTTTTATTAATAATATAATCCTTAAGAAAAATTATTTTATTTAATTATTAATATTTTAAAATTAATTATAATTAAAAATAAAAATAAAAATTATTATTATTATTATTATTATTATACGCACACATGTACTCGAATATTTCATTTTAAATTAATTGAATGAAATTTAAATTTGAGTAATTAAATTTTAACATTGAAATTCATTTTTACTCCTCTCTACTTCTAATTTTAATAACTAACTAAATCTATTATTATTATTATTATTATTATAAACACGCACGTACTCTAATACTTCATTATAAATTAGTTAAATAAAGTTAAAATATAAAAAGATTTTGAATGCTTAGAAACCAAATTTTTTTTTTTACTCCTCCTCTCCACCCCTATATGTAGTAATTTGCTTTTATCAAAATTTATAAGTTTAGTTTAGTTGTAATGACTTTTTATTTTCTATATTTTTCTTTAAATATATAAAAGAAATTAAATATTTTGATAGTGAAGGCTTCTTTGCTCTTCCTGTTTATCTTATTTACTACTATTATATTTTTAATGAAATGTTTAATATTGAAATATATAAGTATTAGCTCGGTTATAGAAAATTAATTTTTTTTATTTTTAATTTTTATATTAAATATATGAAAATTAAACCTTTATAGAGCAAAGATTCCTTTTTACTCCTCTCTGCTCTTGTATACTAATATTATATTTCTAACAATATTTTTAATATTTTTTATAAATATCAAAGTATTATTATAAGAATATTAAAAATATTAAAAGTTTATACAAAAGAGTAGAAAGGATGAATAAGAAGGAATTTTAATATAAAATATTTAATTTTTGTATTTGAATTTTATTTAACTAATTTGAACTGAAATATTCGAGTACATATGTGTGCGTAAAATAATAATAATAATAGTAGTAGTAGAAGTAGCAGCAGCAGTAGTGATAATAATAATAAAAGCTCTAAGCTGGCAGATATGGAGGTCAAGAAACAAAAGGAAGTTCGAAGGAAAGGAGGAAGATCCTAAGAAAATAATAGCAAAAGCCCAGGCTCAGTGGAGAGAATGGACGAACATAGCTGAACCAACAACTCCACAGACGAATAGAACTAATGCGGATTCACACAGATGGAAGATACCCAACAGAGGAGAGTTGAAGGTGAATTGTGATGCAGCGTTATGTGTATAGCATGACAAGAATTATTCAGCACGTGCCATATTAATATTATATAATCTGTTTAGCCCTTTTGAAGTAGGAAAATTACTCTAGTTTATTCCTATATGAACATTGTAAACCCCTTTTGGGGAGAGATATGTTAAGTTTACAAGAATTTGATTTTTTTTTAGTTTGAATTTTTCATTTGTGTTCTTTTGAGAACTTTCGTACTTATCAAGGTTTAATCCTACAATGCCTAAACTTATCATTCACCTTTCTTATCTTTATCTTGAGTAAGGCCAAAAGTTTGATATAACTTTGGTTATTTGGATTAGCTAAATTTTTTCATCTTTGTCTTGAGTAAGGCCAAAAATTTGATATAGTTTTGGTTGTTTGGACTAACTAAACAAGAGATGAAAATTTATTTTAGCTTAAATATAATCTGATTCGGTTTTTGGGAATTGAAATTCATTCTGGGTCATCAGGTTTGTATCAATTTGTCATTAGTTTTATCCTTCAAGTAAAGTAATTTTCCATTAGTTAACTTTAAATTTTTTTTTTAATATTCCAGTCCTAAAAGTATAAAAATATTTTTTTTGATATTTTAATAATTTTATTTATGATTTTGGCTTATTTTACTATTTAATTTTTATCATAACTACGTAATTCATTGAAATATTATAAAAATAAAAATGAAAATAATATTTTTCCTAAATTAATGGTTGTATTAATAATGCCAAATAAAATTAATTAAGTTTTTTTTTTAAATATACGATCTTAGTAAATATG
This sequence comes from Mallotus repandus, assembly GCA_949671775.1. Classification (NCBI taxonomy): domain Eukaryota; kingdom Viridiplantae; phylum Streptophyta; class Magnoliopsida; order Malpighiales; family Euphorbiaceae; genus Mallotus; species Mallotus repandus. The sequence continues at coordinate 13,199 of CATIWM010013765.1, read as the reverse complement.
ATCTGAATTAAAAATAGCTCTTCAGCTCTATACAATACATGTGTATTATGCAAGTACTATAAGCTCGTCCTTGGGGTTGGGGATGCAAGTGCCAAAAGTTAAAATATGTACTATTTTGTGATTAGGTGAGAACCGCAACAACAAAAAACGCAATGTGCTCTACCTGTTCTTCATGTTAGACCAAAATGAAAATTTGAGAGGATGAGAAAGACAACCATTACATGGAACCAGCAGGAAACTTTCAAGCACACTACAGCTACTGTTTGTGACTAATGAATTTATTCTGACATCAAATATAAAACAAAATTTCACGTTGCATATTTGATACTAATGACAAATCAGAAGTTCAGATGAACACCATCCCTAAAACCCCAACCCACGTCCTTAGCCTAGTACTCACAGTTTATTTCTTCATGCGTTAAACCCATATTATGCCAATAGTCTTCTGTTAAAGTAATCATCTTCATCATTCTCATTATCAACATCGTCTTGGTCAACATCATCTCCACCAAAATACATGTCATTCTCGCCATCACTGTCAAGCTCATCATCGCTGTGCGACTCTGGATCTACATCAACACTGTAGCGCATGTTCCAATCAGGAGGGAATGTTTTCTGTACAGCCTCTGTAAGCTCTCCACCTGTCCTTTCAATCTTGCGTAAACATCTGGACCAGTGAACTGCTGTCCCCATGTCAACAATCAACCCAGTTTCTATCATCTGTGTACAAATGGAAAGAATACCGGAGCGAACATATGCTTCAATAACAGTAGCCCTAGATAGCAACGCTGTCATCAAGCAATGGTATACAGCTTTATCAGGTTTTAATCCTGCCAACTGCATTTCTTCAAAACATCTCAATGCCTTCTCTGGAAGAGATGCCCGTGCCCAACCATGTATGAGTGTAGTGTAAGTTTTGACATTTGGCTTCACTCCAGAAGTTTTCATTTCCTCCATCATTTTTGCTGCTCTCTATATCATATAAAAAACATAAATATGAGAACTAGTGTTAATTACAACTCCCTAAGGTTTGATGAAAACTCAGTTTGGTCTTTGATTTTGGAAATAAACTTCACTTTCCCATTTTGTGGCTAGAAATGAGTCTATAATAACTCCAAAAACAATTGCTATGATTTGGTTGGAAAAAACAAAATGCCCACTTATATAGAAATACATCTTGAAAGAAATTATTAAGTATAATATGTTAGAAGTTGAGAGCTTCGACCGATTTAAGAAAACAAAAAGTAGCTGTCTAAATTGGAAATCAATATTGAACAAATCATTTGATGCTACGAAGCCACAACATTTCCTACAAATGAATCCTATTTATAGAATGAGAATACTGACAGTTAAAACACAGAATAAAAAACAAAATTTTTATTGACAGGGTACCTGAAAACAAACAGGCATTAAAATCATTTCTTCTTCTGAGCCATGCCAAACCCATCTTAAAAAAATTCCCATCCTATTGGTGCAATGTATGACCAGATTTGAAATTTTTTTCATAGAAATATAAAAATTTCAACTAGTTTCTTGCTACAGGTGCCATAACTAATAACAGTCAGTTTCATTAACCATACCAGCATGTCCCCAGCCTTGCAACAAGCATTTATAAATGATGTATAAGTATGAATATCAGGTCTAACTCCTTCTTGTTTCATTTGTTGCATAAGGTCAGCAGCCTCCCAAACATCACCTCGCCGAGCCCATCTACATAAGAATAATAACATATTCAAGAAACAGGGGAAGACCAAAACAGTGTTGTTATGAGCAGATAACTATAACAAAGTTAGAAACACTATCTTCGGTATAAATGAAGAGACAAATGAAGAAGCAGTTTCCACTTTCCAACCCAGAAAGAGAAATGGGTAAAAAACAGGCGTACCCATCAATTAAAATGTTATAAACGAAAGTGTTCCTTGGAATCTTTTGAGCACTCATTTCTTTTGTTACTGCTAAAGCACTTTGCATCCTGCCTGACTTGCAGCATGCCTTCAATAATGCCTCGTATGTGTATACATCAAGCTCTAGTCCTTCATTTCTCAGTTTGGTGAAATACTCAAAGGCTTTTCCAGTATCACCCAGTGCTGCATACCCATGCATGATGGTCGTATATGTATGCTCATTTGGACTTACACCTGCCAATGCCATCTCATCTAATATTTCAACAGCCTTCTCCATCTGTAATAGACACAGGAGTTATCTAACAAAGTTAAATGATTGATAATTAGGTAACGAAGACATAAATTTTTTTATCAAAGCAACATTTAAATTTAATCAAACAAAAATGATCCAAGAAAATAAAGTATAATTTACCCGACTCTTCTCTACCAAGCCAAGAATCAAAGCATTGAAAGTGTGCACTGTTGGAATGCATCCACTCCACCTCATCATATCAAAAACATCTAGAGCTCTTCTTATTTCTCCAGCTCGTGCAAATCCATGTATAATTGGCATAAATGTACGTGATGTAGGCCTATGCCTCTCCTTCTGCATTTCCTTAATCATACAGATGGCCCGATCCATGTTTCCCATTCCACAGAATGCTCTAATGATGTTATTGTAGAGCACCACATCAGGCTTCAATCCATCCTTGAGAACATCTTCAAAAATCGCAAATGCATTCGCCCAGTCTTTTAACTTCAAGAACCCATTGATTAACATGGAGTAAGTCTTCATGTTGTGTTTTATACCAGCTGATTCCATCATTTTGCTAACTTCCAGGGCTTTAGAGACTTTACCAACCTAAAAATGAGAACAGACAATTCCTCAATTCAGTCTTTTGCATCATTATTAAAGAGGAATCACTCTCCCTTCCTCCTTCCCCCCCTCCTTGGCCCCCCAACTCCCTCTCAAATCTCTTTTCCTCCCCTTCTTTCTCTGTCCAATTCACACAACTATGCAAATTCATATAATCCATACCTTAGTATACATATTAATGAGACATCCATAACTGATGACTGAGGGTGTGAATCCACATTCCTGCACCATATTAAAGAAAATAATAATAATATGAAGGAGTACGATAATGTAATTTGCTAAACGTTAACCTGTTTATACCACAAATCTTTCATCATACATGTTTTAAGAGAAGCCTTATGGATTAAAATAAAGGAGAAGAACATGAACTTTGATTTCTTGATGATGTGATGAGAGAATTCAAGGTTCATCAACAACCGTAAACAATACTAAATGATGGAGTACTCACTGGAATACATATGTAACACAAAAATACACGAGTACTCGCAGGCTTAATAATAAACAAGAAACCAAACATAGCACAATCTCCCACATCATAGATAAGAATCATAACAAAATCATCTTTAGTATGAGAAGTCACTTCAAGCTATATTGCTTCAGAGGAAGCAGAGGTATTTGAATTTTTGGAATTAATATGGACCAGATAAATTTCCCTTTTATTTTGTATGCAGCCATAATCAAACCCTTCTCCTCACCATCCTCAAATAAACATTACTTCTTCTATTAAAAAATATACATATATGCTTCTTGAAGGGGACAAAAAGCAAGGAAAAGAAAAATCCTTGGTAGCAACACTTGGTGATACTTAAAAATCATCATAGCATCCATTTAATGTGAAGGTTGAAACTGTTCCACTGGAAAAGCATCCTTCATTTGGATGTTACAAAAGGAAGCTTGAAAATTCTTTATATGAAGTTTGTAAAATGGTAAGATGTCAAATCAACCTTAAATACAAATTTAGCAGCTTTTAGCCAATTTATTCTAGCTGATGCTATTCTCAACAGCAATTCGAGAACAATGCCACATAGATCCTTAATATCTGAGTTTTTCATGTTCCATCACTAACTACTGCCAGAAGTTCATATAAACTAGCTACCACTAAAGTGGAGAAATCTCATTAAAGATCAAAAAAAAAAAAGGGTCTAATCAACAGATTATTTGGTGCTGATTAATAGTGAACCTTTCAAGGTGTATGTCAACAGCACTGAGTATAATATCTTATCAATAACTAAGCATTTAGTGCATCTTTGCTAGACTGTAAGTTGTATCCCATCAGCACCTTCAGTGAATCTGTATATTTCACCAACTGTTTCTGCACTCATCTGTGTACACCAGCCATATCCACCATGTAACTCCACAAAATTTGCTTATACTACAAAGTTTACCAATATAGCGCTTATGTATACTTTTGACAAAATTTAAGCTAGCACATATGATTTTAAATTTCGTGGGACAATTCAAGTGCAACAGATGTGCAAATACATAGACAATTCTATCTTAGAAGATGACATTTAAAGACTGTTGAGGTCAGTTGACCGAATTTGTTTTCTATAGATGAAAAAGGTAGATGATATTTCAAGCATCAGCCTAATTCCCACTTACAATATTACTTCATTTTATATATATTTCTGATGTATTTAATTTTCTCATGACCAATACCAGATGCGGAAACTACTTCCAACTAGCTTAGAGAAGGTCTAAGTTTGGACAGAGATCCTTTATTCAGACCAGCACTCCATTTGTTCCAATTGAGAAACAGCAGGAAAAAAAATATAGAGACATAGAATGTCATTGTCACAAAAAAAAAAAATCTAACAAAATGTATAGTTTTAATCTGTTTTCATGCTAAAGTTCCATATCCTACCCTAATACTTAAAAAACACAACATAAGTTAGTAGCAAACGATAACATATCTAGACATGTATAATGCTTTACATGATGAAGATCTGACAGTTTTTGGCAATAAGCACCAACTATGAGGGGTCAAAATTTAAAATGCTACTCAATGTATAAGCTAAAAGCATAAATCACTTAACAATTGCATAATAATATGATCACATTAAAGTTGAAAAAAATGCAAGGAATTTGCAAAAACATAATAGAACTAGTATCCAGTCACTGTTCATACACGACCTCATTCTACAATAAGGAAAGAAAACACTAAGGGAAAGACAACATTAAAAAGTCAACAGTTGCCCAAAAAAAAAAAAAAAAAAAAACAGGAATCAACAATATAAAAACAAAGATTAGCAAGCTTATCAGAAATTCACAACCATCTTTAAACCATCATGCAAGATCCTATTTCAGTATGGGGGCTTTGAACCACTAATATCAAGAAAAAAGAGGCAGTCATGTCAATTATTGTGAAAATTGAAGTCTAAGTAAAATACTGCACCTGGAAGAAATGCTAAAAGATGCAAAGTTTAATATATATTCTCAGTTTTGCCAATGATACATAAATTTCATCAGAAAACTAGATTTCTGTTGTAAATATTAACATCTACATTACCAATCATGATTCCCATTCAAGATTCCAAATTCCTTCTCTAACTTTTGATGTTTAATCACATCATAAGATAGCCAAATTTTGAATTCAGCAAACAGAAGATAAGTTTTGTCAATCACATAAATTCTTTACCTTAAGTCTTTCAAATACAGTCAGACATTTCTCTTCATTTCCAACCATTGAGTAACCATCCATCATTGTATGATATATATCAATAGGAGCATCTATACCTTCTTCCTCCATCTCCCTTACCAGAGCTTCAGCTTCATCCATATTACATGTTTGACTGCAATTGACAAATCAGAAATGACGAGTTCAGGAATGCACATCAAAACAACAGACACCGATAAAGCATGCAAAGTGTGAGGTGTGCAAATTAATGCTGAATAATCTAATTACAGCCTAGTTCTCATTGCTAATCCTCAGAAAGTCCAATAGTGTTAACCCAAGTTCCAAAGACATTTAAATAGTTTGCTGCATCAGTAAGCAGACTTCCACCAGAAAACTAGAATAGAACTTTAATATTTTCTAAAAGTGGAAGCTCTCAAGACTTGAAGCCCAACAAGTGCACTTGGCAACATTTCATATAGATTGGTAGGGGTGGCCATGGTTCAGAACTGGCCGGTTCCACTAACTATGGAACCGAATTGGAACCAGCCTCCTTCCAGGTTCATGGCTGGTTCCGGTTCAGCCGGTTTAGGGTCCAGTTCAACTGGCCAATTCGAGCAGTTCAGCTGGTTCAACAATTATTATTTTTTTTTTTTGAAATTTTCCGGTTTGGAACCAGAACCCGAACCGCCAGTTCAGGTTCCATATGGGGAAGAACAAGTCCTAAACCAGCCCTCCTCGGTTCCGGGCTGGTTCCCGGTTTGACCGATTCCAATCCTAGTTTTGACTGGGCCAGTTCCGATTCGTTTCCGGGCTCAAACCGGCCCATGGCCAGCCCTATAGATTGGGATAAAATTTGTAGCCCCTGATTAAGAACTATTGAGGAAAAAAAAAGTGTGTAAGAAATGAGAAAAACTTCAAAACCTTGAGTACATGCTTATTTTTACAAATATTATGATATTCTCGACCAACTAAATTGCCTATGTCGATTTTGTCAAAAAAACTAGAATATAAAAGTACTAGTATGCGCATGCACAATGAGAGGAAAGACTTGTGGTCTTCAATGTGTTTTAAATACTGACCAATGTGCATAAATCATGTTCCCATAAATGATTGCGTTCATATGTGAATGTTTAGCTTTGGCCTCCTTAAACCATTGATCTGCAGCACTTCAACAGTAGGAAATGGTATTAGCTCACAGGGGAAACATTGTTACAATAAAAAATCATACTCATAACTGAATGAAGACAATGAAATTATTAATGGATTCGCCTAAGATTTCTCATAGTTTAAACAAAAATAAATGAAATATGTAAAGATGCAGTCGTAGGCATTTAACTGCTGTCCATACTGGAAATAGAAAGAAACGAAAACCTTAACATATTTGATGTCTAGATTAAACCCCGCTCTATCTACCATTGGATCAATAATCGGTTAGCACCCATTGAACTCGTATCCTCAAAACCGGAAAGTATCAATAAGGAAATATCTTGTTTAAAGTTGCTGATTAATAGGCTGCAGAAATTACTGCTTGGTCAATATGATCAACCAAAAATGCAACACCTAAAGTAATAAATAACTGGAAAATCAACACATGCACAGAAATTGATTTAGTTCCTATCCCAACAATGAGCTTATTCCAAGTCCAAGTCCTAATCCTAATCGAATCACGTAAGAAGGACCTTTAAATAATTTTTTTATTCTTTGCTAAAAGATATATTCCTGTTCTGGTATTGGTTGATGTTTCGATTTTGTTTAGTATAATGTCAAAGTCATAATTAGCATAAGTTTAGGAATTTTTATTTTGGTATAGAGAGGTTGTAGCATAAGTCGCGTTCAATTTTGGATTAATAAAGTTGTTTTGGGTTGGAAAATGTTGGTTCCACATCAGAACTACTAGGTTAGTTCATGTTTGTTTTATCTACAAATGAAATATTTCAGAAATTTTGATGTCATAGTAAAACAATATCTATTATCAGACGGAGCAAAATCTAACCAAGATTTTGTCTAAGGTCATTCGGGCATCTAGAGTCTTAACCACCAAGGATTGAAGATACACATATCAAAACAAAAGCTCTACCATATTGAAATGAAACAACTACCATAATGCACTCCACAATTTAGGAAAAATATTTTCCAAAAGCTAACTAACAAAACAAATGCATAAAAAAAAAATAGGTGATGGTTTACTTACTCAGCATTGCCAATTTTAGCAAATCCCCCCACAATTATGCTATAAGTCACCAAGCTCATTCCAATGCCCTCTTCTTTCATTTTTCTAACACTAGACAAGGCTTCTTCCATGTCTCTACCAACTGCATAAGCGTGAATAAGGCTGCATGAAATCAATTATTTCAAAATTGGGATAAAGACAATCTGAAGAGCATAACACCTAAAAATAAGAGGAAAAATGTTCATGCTAATTGATCCTACTTTTACTTGAAATGCGCTCCCAAATGCATTGCAAATTTGGAAATAAGGAAGACAAAGCAAACAACACAACTTGTGAATGACTTTGCAATTCACAGAATTTCTGTTTTGCACGAAAAACACTTGGCTTTGCTCAGTTAAAGCACTCCTAGAAGGATAACTTCCCAGAACATAATCCAGGAGACATATCACCGACATTAAGTGCATCCACCACAAGTTTGACATGTTAATTAGCAGTTAAACTAGACAGAAGCTAGACTATAGAAGGTTTACAAAAAAAATTTACCTAGTATAGATATGTGATGATGGTTCTATTCCCCTCACTCGCATGCTCTCAAAAGTTTGACGAGCACGATGCATATCCCCTCGCCTTGCATAATAGCTTACCATTAATCCATACTCCCTTCTAGAAGGCTAATCATTGAAATAACAATAATATGATAAGAATAATGATAATAACAATGATAGGAAAGGGAAAGAAAAAGTGGTTATAACGTTCATAAAAAAAATGACCAACATGGTTTCATAACATTTCATGACCACTATTAGCACAAGCAATATACAATTTCACGCCATGCCACATGACAAGAAATTTGAACATAGATTGGTACATGTGATCACTGCTCACAGCAAAGTTTTAGATATCAGATTAAATCATTGTTCAAAGCATACTTACAGATATCAGAAAAAATCAGCGTTATAGAGATCTTGAAATGAGGAAAAACTGAATCTAACCACTAGCATTGCAGAACAAAGTCATCATTCTGCATCCACTAGCACAACTAATTCATTCAAAGCGCAATTAATCAAAGAAAAATCACATCTCAGGACAGACCAAATATCTTACAGCTGTTCTAAAGAGAAAACATCTCTCTTGCCATCAATTTCATTTTATAAAGCAAAGCATAAAATCCAATTTCCGTTCCCACCCACCATTCAAGATGTAACCCCGCGCACTAAGCTCTTTGAAGCAAAAACAATATAATAGGCTATTCAAATTTCTAACTTTCAAATCTTAAACATTTACTTTACTTGCTGACATGACTAAGAACTTTCTTATACAATAATAATTAATAATTCTAATAAAAGAGTCTAAAAAGAAAAAAGAAAAAGAATCCTCCTACTAATATGCCAGGTTAGTAAGGATTCTACTGCTTCAATCTCACTCTCCATTACTTAAGCATCAGAAAGCGCTTATCATTTTGCAAGAGATATTCTTAGCGTTTCATGAAATTGATTTCCTTTATGTACCATATCTGGTTCCACAAACTTTTATGATGTATACATTCCAATTCCGACCTAAACTTTAACAAAAGTATCTTACCTTCTTAACATTGTCAAAAGCACTAACTACTGCCTGCCAATTCTCTGGTTGGGTCTCCAAAACTCTTCGGAATGCTTTTCTAGACCCATCTCTTTCTTCATGCCACTTAGACTTATAATCCTCCCCATCTCCTCCTTCAACCCACCGTTTTCTTTCCTCAGCTTTAGCCTTTAATCTTCTCCCATCATCCAATTTTACAGTAAGAACCCTTCCATGAAATTCCATTCCATCGAATTCCACAGCTTTCATGGCAGACTTTTCTGCTGTTACACCATCATATATAATAAAACCAAAACCCGCATTTCTTTCAGTTTCATTATAGCCTTTTATCAAGATTACATTTTTTATAGGACCAAACTGTCTAAAAAACTCGGTTATTTCATGCTTCTTTATCCAGTTAGGTAGATTCCCAATAAATACTTTTCCCTCCTGACGGAATTCAGGTCTCTGAAATTCTTTTTCTTGATGTTTGTCAACTTGGGTTTTGGTTTTCGCTAAGGGGGGAGGAGGGGGAGGAAGAGGAGTTGGTGGCGGTGGTGGTGGTGGTGAAGGAGGAGGAGGAGGAAAGAGTTTGCTGGAAAGACGGAGCTTGGAGGAGAGAGAGTGACTGCTTGTTGCTGGTGGTGCAGGTGGAGGAGAGGAAACATGAGGATTAAGAAGGGTTTTGAATGGATTATTCTTAGTAGCTTTAGGAGTGGAGGGAGGAGTAGTGGTGGATTTGAGTGAATTGGGACGGCGGAGAGAAGAAGAGTTGGTGGGTTCCGATGGTGATTGCGGAGGTGGATCGAGGGAGTAAGAGATGGTGGTGGTGGTGGTGGTGGACGTGTAGTGGTGTTTTCTAGTGGAGGAGGAGAGGACGGGAGAGCAAGGGAAATGAGAAGTGGTTGGGAGGGAGAAAATATCCATTATCTGATAGAAGTCTTGAATTACACCATTTGTTCGAAATTTTGTGGTGAATTTATATAAAATTGATGACTATCTATTTTAGGGATAAGGTTCATTTAAGCCCCCTAAGTTTACCTAGAAGCTCAGATAAGCTTTTTATTTGTTTTTTGGCTTAAATAAATTAGAGTTTAATTAAAAAGGCTCATTTGAGCCCCTCTTTGCAGACGGATTTCAACTCCGTTAACCCAGTGATGACATGGCAAATGAATATAGTCAAATTAACCTTTACCAAAGACTTAATTGATTTTTTTTCCCGTTCTTCTTCTCTATCTACTGCACCTTCACCATACCATCACCACCACTACCGCACCATTGCCTTCACCTTCAAAAGAGGAAACTTACCCAATAACTGGGTTAACAGGCAGCAATCAGAATATGGACAACATCAGTTATATAGGCAAAGCGAAAGTGAAGTAAGAATAAGGTAGATCAGAGGTGGAGAAGGTGAACAAAGGGGAGGTTGAGATAATTGACTTGGACCCAAAGCAACAAAAGAACAAGGTGCAGAAACTTTCAGAGGAGCTAATGGCTTACGAGAATTACATGAAATTCTATCAGATGATGGACAATAAGTTGCTGCCCCAAATACTAACACTGGTGCTCAAAAAAGCATTGTTTTGGAACCTCGTTGAAATTCGACGATTATATCGATGACGGTGTTGTCTCTCCGGTCATTTTCACTGCTCAATATGAGTGTTAGCTGAAGCAATTTTAGAAAATTCTCTAGGAGCAGATGAGACAACTCGAGTCACTCTATCCTTGAGTTTTTCCTTCTACAATTCCATCGATGTATCACTTCCAGCTATTTGCTTCGATGGCTTATAAGGAGGCACATGAATGCTTGATGATGCAGTGTTGTTTAGCATTTTATCATTTTCTCAGTTCGATATGAGTGTCATAGTTTCTCACTACCGCCTTTAGCCTCTTGTGGATTTGTAGGTGGATGTTGATATAAATCAATGGCTTAGGAGGCATAGTTGGATCTAAGACTAGTGATTCATGTCGTAATGTATAAATTTTGATTTTGGCGTAACAATTTTGTAATTCTCTTATTTTTCTTCAATTTTTCTACTAGCAATCTCAATTTGGCATGAATAGGGCAAGACTTGGGGGAAGGAGGATAGCAAGGAAGATAGGGAAAAGATGGATGGCACATAGCATGATAAGTTGGTGGCAGCAAATGCAAATTTTCTCTTCAAAGTTTCAATCGTTTTTGCATAAAACAGAGCAATCTTGCACTACATAATGCTAAGAAAAATTTCTTGGCTAAAAAAGTACATCTGCAGTCTAATATATCTAGTTTGTTAGAGAAAGAGTCCTTATTGAAGGCAATGCATGAGAATGGGTAATGCTTGTGAACTCCTTCTTCACTATTTTGCCAATGAACTCCATAACTTTTAATTCAATTCTACCTAATTTTGATCTGATAACTGAAGAAATATTTAATTAAAATCAAAACATCTGGTTGTCCAAGCACGATGTTTTGCTGCTAGAAGGAAATATAAGAGGTAATGCCCCTATAGAGCTTAATCTTATTCTGAGGAAAGATAGGGGTCTCAATTATTCTTTGTTAGCTTGGTTTTATTTGTATTGCTCGTTGTCTGCGTTAGTCAGTTGTTTAGCTCTTAGTGATTACTATTGAGTAATCCCTAAATGGCCTGGACTGTATAGAAGTCGAGTGGCCCTGACTTTGTTGTAGTTTGTATTCCTAGCGCTGCTAATGCTCCTGTTCTATTTCTTAATGAAATTTACATTGTCAAAAAAAAAAAATATCAAAACATCACTATAAGCACCCAATTTCGGGATGACTAGAGTATGGATGCAAAAGAGGACTTCGATGATGAAAATTTGTTGCAAATAGGTCTCTAGTATTTGAATTTCGAATCCCAAGGCTTGATTGCATTTTTTATGGACTAAATTGAAAAGTTTCTTTTTCTTCAGGGGTCTTTTTGTGTGGACTCAATTGAAAAGTCTCTTTTTCTTCAAGGGTCTTTTTATAATTAAATGTTAAAAAAATCGGAAGAATGAATTTCGGATCGAAAATCCAGAACTCCGATCGGAATTCCAAAACTCCGATAAAAAATCTAAAATTCTGATCGGAATTCTAGATTTTCGATCGGAATTCCAAATTTCCAATTGAAATTATAGAATTTCGATCGGCAATCCACAATTCCGGTCGCATGAAAATTCATTTTTTTATTTTTATTTATTTTTCTTAAATTTGATTGGTTATTATTTGATTTATTTGATAAATATGTATTTATCAGATAAATGATAAATAAAAAATTTATTTTATTTTATTTTTATCCTGTAATCATATTAGGGTTGCAGGATTGTATGTATATATACGTACTTTTCTTTTTACAGAGAAAAAAAACGGAGAAAAAAGAACAAAAAAAACAGAGAGAAAGAGAGAGGACGGAAAAAAAAGGAAAAAGTGAAGGAAAAAAACAGAGAGAAAGAGAGAAAGAAAAAAAAGTTTTCTTCCTGGAAAAAAGTTTGTGCCTGAATTTTATTTTAAGAAAAAACTTTTCTTTTTTTTACGGGAATTAACAATTTTCTTTTGGAAAAGCAATCAAAGCTTGAAACTGAGAAGATCAATACTGCAGATCTATTCAAACGATGAATCAAACAAAGCCTCTGAGGAGCTAATCAATATTGTATCTCTATATTTCATCCTTTTCTTTTATTTTATTTATTTTCATTTGATTGTTATTATTATTTTATTCTAATCATTTTTTTATTATTTTTTGTTTGGCTTCTTTAATGATGGTGGTGGAAACATTATATGCCCTGGAGATGGGATTGAACGAATTAAATCTATGAAGGTCCATGGAATGCCATGAATTAATCCATGTCAAAATCACGTAGTTTTAGTGGTATTACATTGTGTATTTATTTTTGATTTTTTGGGCATGTAACTATTATTGTACGTAGGATTGTAATAGCCCATTAGTGGGAATATAGTGGAATTTTAATTTCCTGCACTTAAAAATCAATTAGTAAATTAGGTCTATTTGGTTAAACTTTAATTAAAATCAATGGTGGTTTTAGTTTATTAGGATGCATGGAATTAAATTAGGGTTAGAGATCATTACTTGAATGCTTTTGTATGTTTATTCATTT
>CATIWM010013743.1:0-21186 GCA_949671775.1 Mallotus repandus | reverse complement strand
TCCTCAGGCAATGAAAGTTACATATATTTAAAACCCTAATCTCCAGCCCTAGGGTTAGTGCTTTGTGAAATCTCCAGATTGCCCCTGACTAGTCAGTACTGAAATAAAAGTTCGGATTCGTCTATCAGCACGGCGCACGGCCGTGTGCCTTTTTGGCACGGCCGTGTGACCTGATTCTCGTGAAAATGTCGCGACGCAAGGCGCACGGCCGTGTGCCTTTTTGGCACAGCCGTGCGAGTAAATTTTTCAGCACTACTTCTTCTTGCACCATTCTAGACATTCTTGACTCCCATGTAACTTTCTCCATTGTCCTTTATTTCCTAAATGTAGAAAAATTAATTAAAAATAAATGAAATAATACTAAAAACAAATAAACATGCAAATCATGCAAAAAGTGCCTAATTGAAGAAAAACTAAACAAAAGAAACATAAATGTAATTGAACTTACACCTAAACCTAACGCTTTGAGTGCTTAAAACAATGCATTTTTCACACTCATCAGATATCATAGGGGAGATAAGGCCGAAAGCATTAAATGGTCATCGCTACATTATAGTGGCTATCGATTACTTCTCCAAATGGGTTAAGGCAGAATCATTTGCTATTGTTGGATCAAAATAAAGGGCAAGGTTTATTAAGAAGAATATAATTTGTAGACATGGGTTACCTCACCATGTGGTCTCTAACAATGGCGTTCAGTTCTGAGCTGAGACAACAGCTTTGCTAAAAGAGTACAAGATTGAGCATCATAAGTCATCTCCATACAGACTACAAGTAAATGGCACAGTATAAGCTACAAATAAGAATGTAAAGAAGATCTTGTCCAAGATGATAGAAAACTACCAGGATTGGTCAGATTATCTGTAGTTCGCATTATGGGGGGCACTGTGCAAGCTCAGGGCCTACTAGGTAATACAAAATGGGCTTGGAGCCAAAAATTGAGATGGAGTCACCACTCAGATGAAAGCCAAGATACACTACACAGCAACTGGATTCAACGGAGGTTCCCAAAAGCTGTCATCAGAGATCAGGTTCGAAAATTGGGTATGAGCTTTTGAATGCCCACCCAACCTTACAGTTAGCCTCCGTTTGTGTTTTGTATTTTATTATATTTGGTTATTTGATTATTTTCTTATTATTTTTGAATTACAATCATTTTTAGTTTCACATTTTACCGAATCTGCACATTATTCTCATTTCATATTTATTACCTCAACATTCAAGGCAAACAATAATAAATTTACAATCATACATTCAAAACAAATAGGGAAAGGATTTGGGATTACAATATTTTATACAATTATAATGATAATTAATTCAAATCAAACCTCTCAAGAACTAATTAATACACTAATTATTTAGTGATTAGAAATCACCGAGAAATCCCTACAATAAACAATGATTAGTTCTGTTCCAAAATAATAATTTTATTTACAAAAATTTGAATTCAATTTGCATAAAATAGGCATGAATATTCATCTATACATGGATTGATTACTCAAACATACCTAATATCATGGCAATCTCATGAAATATTGAAGATACAAAATAGCATAAATGTATCAAAAATTGAAAATAAACCAAAAGGATACTAAAAAAAACAAAACACACTTGTGCAGGACTCTGGTAGGGAGGCGATCGGTGACACCTCTAAGATAAGAGGTGAAATCAATTTGCCTTAACACTAAGGGGTGACGCCTTTATGAAGAGACGTCACCTTTTTACCAAGAACACAGAATTTTACATCTTCCTTATTTCCTAAGCAATTCAAGCATTCATGCAAATATGCATAAACCAGTGAAGCGGGTAGAATTGTATACCCTAGTCTCTAGGACTTAGATAGAGCAAGTAGGGTGTCAAACACTGGGAATGTTGTATTTTATATTAACCGAATAGATAATAAGATGGGTAGGCAATATATTAATAATGGAAGTTGTTGAATTATTCTAACTATTCTAATTAACTTCTAATACACTAATTATTCTAAATATTAAAGTAAAGATGGTTTATTAGAACTACAATTCCGAATTAATGAATGAATCATAACAAATAATGAATACATGCAATGATTGGAGAATATGGCCTAAAATCCTTAAGTGCAACCGTCGTTGATCAAATAAGGGCATTTCTATCTAGAGTCTATAAGTACTTTCGTATCATTATAGAGATAAACAAAAACCATGAAGTTCTATGCCGATTCTTTAATCCCTCAAAGTGGATTTCTTATTTCCAGGTACTTTCCTATCCTTTAATTGAATTCAATTATTTTTCCACCAAATTACCCCAAATTTCATTGTGAATAATTTGATTAACACATCATATATGGTGATCAAGCATATATGATTCAATTAAACACTCAATTAAAATCAAATCATTCATGTACTATAAAGAAAATAAAGATGTAATTCATTGAGTCATTCTTCCTTGCAATTCTAACAAAAAAAGGACTTAGCCAAGATACATGATCAAACAATAACAAAAGAAAACAAATAACAACATAGAAAAGGGAAAATAAGAGGAAAGATAAAACCCTTTTTACTAAGTCTTGATGTTCCTTCTTCTTGGCCTTTGTCTCTTTTTAGTTCTTACAAGAAAGACTCTAATAAAAACTAAAATAAAAGGTAATGTCTAATAATCAGCAAAAGTCCCCTTTTTCTGGCTCTTGTTGTCCTCCTCTTTATAGGCCTCACGTTTGAAAAGGTATCACTTGATACGAAAAGTCACCTCCCTTTGCAAATGCTCTAACTTCAAGGGTAGTTTCGTCCATTCAGATGGCTTTAACTATCTAATGTTCCTTCATAAAACTTCTAGAACTTTGTCTTATCTTTCCAGAACAGCTTGAATCCTCTAATTTGAATGTCTCCAGAAGAAGTTATGACTGAAATACGAAATCTACTCAACCCGAAATCTTCTAAGTGTTTTGCCCTTGAAATGAGTCGTGCCAAGTGTGACGACTTGTTTCAGTCGCTCTTCATAACGAGTCATGCCAAGTGTGATGACTCGTGGCAGGCTTCAATTTTCCAAAATTGATTCTTTTTGCTTTCCAACTTGTTCTAATCAACTCCAAGTCTTTTCCAAGCATGAATTGAGCCTAAAACATGTGTAAAACTTACATAATAATTCATAAAGATAAAGAGGTGAATACAATAACCTAATAACAAAATAAACATACTAAACTTAAGAAAAATAAATATAATTAGGACTAAACTACCACTAAATACTAAACATATTTGCATGATATCAGAACTAAAATCAGGAAAATCCTTAATCAAACACCAAATTATGAGGATGAGATAATCCTCTTAAGTGGCAAGGGGGCATCTAACACTGATGGTTTTAAATTGAACAAAGGAAAAGGGGTCTTAAGCATGCCTAAAAATATTGAAGATGATTTTGAGTTTTAGCAAGTGGAGCTTCCACAATCCTCATTTGGGGCAGCAAGCATCAATGAATATGAACCGATAATGAAGAACTAAGAACTAGCATGTAGAATCACTCAACATGAGGTTCTAGTGAAGGAAAACACTGACACCCTGACTAGAGGCTTCAATCAACTTTTCATGCTCATGAATGAACACATGCAAAATCACTCCAAGCAACCCTATATTTCTAAGCTTGATGAAGCTAAAAGTCAAGAAATGGGTAACTAGAGTTCAATGGATTATAATCTGTCAGAATTCCTAGAATCACTTATAGACTGCCCTTTGACCCACGAAAACTTTTAAAGTTTAACCAACCTCTCTCCATGATCTTTCAAGCTCTTTGACACATAAACCTTTTAAAACCTCGTGAGCCAAAACTGTTGCCAAATCCACTACCACCCCATATTAACCTAAACCTTTATTGTCACTTCCACCAAATGATTGGACACACCACTAATGGTTGTAAAACCCTCAAAAATTCTATTCTAGACCTAATCGACTATGAGAATGTCAAAGACTTGGAAAAGAAGCCTAGTGCTAAAATTGGACCTTTGCCTGAACACCGAGACATACCCCGCACCAAAAACAAATCACAACCTAACAATTCAATCACACCACAATTAAACATCATCTCTTTTGGTCCACATGATTCTCAAGCAAGTGATGGAACACCTACCTCACGAATCCCACCTATCCTCTAGAATCCTACATCCGATCACCAGAAGAACGGAGAGCAAAAGGGAACCATAGGAATTTATCCTTTGTGAAAGTCATGGATAAGTAGTATCAAAGCAGCTAGATTGAAAAAGATCAATGAAACTCTTTTCTGATGTAAATAATGAACTCTTGCTTTTGTTATTTTGGTAATGCTGAATGTTTATGTGGTTTATCAGGCATCTTGGTGGAATGCTGAATTACTTTATAATCTATTGATTGCCTTTATTCACTTCACACTCCATTAAAACTGTAAGTGTTCAATTCTCACAATACCCTCATTCAAAAAATAAGAAAAAAAAAGAAGAAAAAATGATGAAAAAAAAAAGAAAAAAATGAATAAAAGATAAAAGCTCAGCTAGTTGCATAGAACCGCCTAGGCAAAAGGGGGGCAGAAATGAAAAAATAATATGAGGCATGTACTTGAATAAATACTTACTGTGAGCCATTCTCTAATTCATCATTAGATTATAAGGAGTGCAAACAGACAAGCTGCTAAACTTGCATTTTGCCTAGTTCAATATACTGTCATCAAGATCCCTAGTTTCTCCCTTAGATGCGTTGACATTTTTGCTATTAATACTGATCCTAATTACTCTAGCTAAGAACTATTGATCATCCAACTCTCCCGAAGGACCTTGACCCGATATTCTAAAGAAAGCCCGTTACCTTAGATCCTCAAGAAGTTGGAGCCCAACTCTCACCTTTATCATATAGCATACTCATTTGCATTATATGCACCCCACGAATCATGCCTTAAGAGTGCAAGTCAATGTTATTCTTCTTGGGGTACCAATACCATCATCATTTCATGCATACACGCATTAAGATCATTAAATACATTCATGCATAAGCTCAAAGATAAAAATTATCTTGTTTCCATTCACATGCACAAATATACATGTCCTAGGATGAGAAATAAGCTGCCATTCATAACATGGCACAATCATCATGCATACATTCACATAACATATAAGCATATGGTCATCATCTACAGGTATAATAGACACAAATGTTGCAGTAATCATTAGAAAGCATAAAGTCAGTCATCAAGGGTACAACAAGCCATGCAAAAGCAACAATCACGATACAAATGAATGCTGCAACATACGGGATAGATTCCTAAATACAACATCTAGAGTTCATGATCCTGAGAAAATAATACAACACCGAGCAACCATAGCCAAAAGTCTATACCTAGCCTCCTAAAAATAAATACATCGTCTATGGGTGCTATTAAGAATAAGAGCTGAATCCACTCAGGCATTCCTGTCATCTGAGCCAGGCTTCGCATCCTCTTCATCCATCTCAAAAGCCACTAGTCGCATATACAGCTAATCAATCTACTCATGACTCATGATAAGATGCTCGCTTCCTCTCCCACTTATGACTAGCAAGAATATACAAATCAATAAAAGAAGAAGGTAGTACGCTATGCACGCTAGTAAAATCGATGAAATACTCCTGCGTGCTGATCGTAGTAGTATACCAAGACTAAGCAGTGGAAATAGGCACCTATAAAGCAAAAGAAATAAAAAAATGTACAAGTTGAGGGACGAGAAAACCCTCGAAGAGTCAAGAGACTAACATGAGTAGCATCTGCAGGCATTACATCTGATAATGGTGTACCCACTCTAGGTAAAGAGAAACACACTCCCACTCTTGTAACTGATAGCCCGTACAATATAGGAGGCACTACACTCACAAAATCACCAAGAACGGCACCACTAGATCCCACACCACTGGCATGTGTCGTCCCATTAGTCCTAGGACCACTTTCCTCATCTGATCTCCTTCGACAACGTCCATAACACTGTAGATAAACTCTTATAACTCATGTGATTTACTGTTTACTACTAACAAAGTTTATTACATGCCTATGTAAAAGTAGAGAAAAAAGACACATAACTCGTAAGCATACCAGATCAAAAGATGCTACCTTAGAACCTAAGATGCCCGTGAAGTCCCAGCTCTAGAACCTGAAGAATATGAAGGATCTGCCTGAGGAGGTGGAGAAGGAACAAATTCACTGGCCACAATATCAATCAACTGTGGCACCAAAGTCATCATATAAGAAAAATGAGCTCCCTCCAGGAAATCCTCAAAAGGAAGCCCTCTCTCAGCTCCGTCGAGCTCCTCTCCAACAAGCTTTTGACCCCAAAATATGTCTCCAGAAGGAGCAACATGAACTCTCCTCATGAACGGTCCATCCCACCAGCGATAGACCTGCTCACCCAAGTACCACACCTTGTCAATAAGGTCGGGTAGTAAAACCCTCCACTATGTCTGGTGCTACGCCACCCTAATCTCAATCAACCAGTCTTGTCGCTCCATCCACCAACAAGGACAAATCTGCTAGAGAAACATATAAGTAAAAGGTTGTCCTAGAATAAGAAAGCATAATCCAAACACACTATACCTGATTGTGGGCCAACCTACTTAACAAATCCCTCGCCTCTGTAGGACTCTCGATCAAACCAGAAGTCTTCCTAATCAATCATGGAAGATATGGGAAGCCACTCTTAGGCAAGCACTCAATAGTAGGATAAGGAAGCACCCCAACCTTGTAAGCCCAAACCTGTCAGGAAGAAAGCAAGAGACCACACTCACATCCAGCACAAACAAGCACCTACAAATTGGTGAGCATCCTCTACAAGCTGCATCCAGGCTAGAATACGTGTGAACGAAAGCAGCTGTGCCCCAACTATACCTTAGCAAATCCCTCAAGTTCCTCAGAACAGGTAACAACTATAAGAAGCCAGTGCTAGAGGCATTAAGAAAGATAACGACACTATGAAGGTAAAACAAGAAACACTTGACCAACTACTCCGAGTTAACACGACCAACGTCATGCTTCAACCTAACTTTGTCCACAAGTTGCGTATACCGAATCAGAGAGGAGCAGATAGGTTTCACAAAAATAGTAACACTAAATAGATCCTTTAACAATCTATTCCTCACAACTACAAAGCTATACGCCTCACTGCTGAAAGGGACAGGCTCCCCAGAAAAACTCAGCTCGGTAATGGTTGTAAAATTAAGCGGAGTGATAGTCATCTCCCCGAAAGGCAAATGGAATGCATGGGTAGTGTCCACCCTTCAATTAATAAGAGCACACATTGCGGCCTGACTCGACGCATATGAGTAGTGAGTAAGAGTAGAAATAATTCCATCAAAGCCCTTCTTGACGACCATCTACTTTAGATACGGTGGAGGGCCCTGATAGTACAAGCTAACCTTATTAAAGCTACTAGGCAGCTGGATGACAGGACCAGACAACTGCAACTAATAGGTAAATCAGTTATAACATTCATCAGATATTGAAACATTTCTTTTCATCATTTTTATAGGAATACATATAGCGCACTGACAACAAGTGCTAAAATCAGACAACTAGAGCTACACAGACGGCAAGTGCTAAAATCAGATAGCTAGAGCTACACAGACACCAAGTGCTAAAATCAGATAGCTAGAGCTACACAGACAGTAAGAGCTAAAATCAGACAGCTAGACCTACACAGACAACAAGTGCTAAGATCAGACACCTAGAGCTACACAAACAGCAAGCGCTAAGATTAGACAACTAGAGCTACACAGACAGCAAATGCTAAAATCAGACAACTAGAGCTACATAGATAGCAAGTGCTAAGATCAGATAGTTGGAGCTACACAGATAGTAAGGGCTAAGATCAGACAGCTAGAGCTACAAAGACAGCCAGTGCTAAGATTAAATAGCTAGAGCTACACAAACAATAAGTGCTAAGATCAGACAGCTAGAGCTGCACATATAGTAAGTGCTAAGATCAGGCAACTAAAGCTACATAGACAAGAAGTGCTAAAATCCGACAACTAGAGCTACATAAACAACAAGTGCTAAAATCAGACAGTGAGTACTGAAATTAAGTAGCAAGAGCTATAACCAAAACAACACATACAGCAAGTGCTGAGGCAGACAACTAAAGCTATGACAAGTGCTAAAGCAAATAAGGCAAAAGCTACAGCTAGAGCAATATAGATACACAACAAAAGCTTCACAAAAACTAAGAGCTAAACTACAACAAGGGCTAAAGTATAGTAAGAGCTAAACAACAGCAAGAGCTAGACCGCAGCAAGAGCTAAACAATAGTAAGAGCTAGACCGCAGCAAAAGCTAAACTATAGCAAAAGTTAAAATATACAACTAGAGCTACACATATAGCAAGTGCTTGCTAAAATCAGACAGCTAGAGCTACACAGATAGCAAGTGCTAAAATAAGAGCTACATAGACAACAAGTGCTAAAATTAAATAGCTAGAGCTACATAGGCAACAAATGCTAAAATCAGACAGCTAGAGATACATAAAAAGCAAGTGCTAAAATCAGACAGCTAGAGCTATACAAACAACAAGTACTGAAATCGAACAGCAATGGATGAACAATGACTAAGTAAGTGAACTAACCGGATGGTGATGAATAGTCCAAGCATTGGTCTCTAGGCTATAGACAACAGGAATCAGATCTCCTCGAGAAAATTGAGGTGGACAAGGAGAGGCTCTACCACTAGTCCCAGCAGGCTCCATAACTCTAATAGTAGAAGAAGTCCCTGCACTAGTCTATCAAAAAATTGCCTCATCCCCTAAACCAAAGTCGTGAAAAGAAAAAGAAGTAGTACTCACACTGCCAAAGTCACCAAGATCATCAGGAATCGAAGGGAAATCCATAATTCCCGCAGTGCGTGAAGTAGCAGAACAACAATAGAGGAAGAAAATAGAGGAAAAAAAAGAAAATTGCCCAAAAAAAACTCAAAGAGAGCTCATAGAAGGTAAAAAAAAGGTAAAAACTACCCCAAACTAAAAAAATGAGTTCAATTTAAAGATGTAGGACATGCCTCGAAGCGAGTGATCATGCGCCCTAGGCACGTGGTCACACGCTCTTCCGATCCTCGCGTGCTCCGAAACTCACACATGTACACACTGAGACCCCTACACACGCACTCCTAGGGTCACAAACTTGCATTTCACTTAAAAGATGCATAAAGAATGCACACGAATTGCGCAAACATGACCATTGCATGTTTTAGGACACTGTATTTGACATCACTATCTCAGAAAATCATATCATTATTCATAAAGTAGAACGATGAAGCAGATATGACACAAGCACGTTGCATCTACAATTATCACATTGTCACATCATAAAATCATGCTCGAAACACGATAAATAATGACATCATCACTGCTTCATTACTGCATCATCTGCTGAATAGCATTTTTACTTACTTAGTAGCATTTTTGTCTGCTTAGTAGCATCTTTTAGCATATGCTTAGTAGCATTTCACTTGCTTAGAAGCATTTTCATTGCTTAGTAGCATTTTTACTTGCTTAGAAGCATTTTTACTGCTTAGTAACATTTTCATTGCTTAGAACCTTTTTTTACTGCTTAGTAGCATCTCCCTGCTCAATAGCACTTTCATCTACTTAGTAGCATTTTCATCTGCTTAGTAGCATCTTCATTGCTTGACACCTCAGTAGGTTATAGTAGCATTTTCATCCGCTTAGTAGTATTTTTATCTGCTTAGTAGCATTTTCATTTACTTGACTCCTCCGAAGGTTATAATAGCATTTTCATTCCTTGACACTTCAATAGGTTATAGTAGCATGTTCATATGCTTAGTTGCACTTTCATTGCTTGACACCTTAGTAGGTTATAGTAGCACTTTCACTTGCTTGACACCGTAGTAGGTTATAGAAGCATTTTCATCTGCTTAACGCCTTAGTAAGTTATAGTAGCATCTTTACTTACTTAACAACCAACAAGGATATAGTGGCACCATCTGTCATACATCAAATTTTGACTATCCTCGAAAAGGTCCAATGATGAAAACATCTCTCCGAATATGACAAGTGTCTGTTTATTTGCATCACCTCTGAAGCGTGTCGTGAGTTTGAAAAAACCAAACTAAGCCTTCAGAGAGCAAAATCGACCTTTGAATCATTAAGTTTTACCCTGATTTCATGAACTATGAATTATCAGATTGGTAAGTCACTTGTTTTGAGCAATTGTTGCTCAAAACAAGCAACTCATCAGACTGG
Organism: Mallotus repandus; assembly: GCA_949671775.1. Classification (NCBI taxonomy): domain Eukaryota; kingdom Viridiplantae; phylum Streptophyta; class Magnoliopsida; order Malpighiales; family Euphorbiaceae; genus Mallotus; species Mallotus repandus. Next base: position 10,980 of record CATIWM010013743.1, on the reverse strand, counting down.
TGTTTGGCTCATAAGACCGAAGTTCCATTTTACAAAATTAAAAGCTGATTTTGATAAAAAAATCATTGAAAACACATCCGAAAGCCCTAAAAACTTTTAGAAGTGACCCCAGAATAGTGCGCATAATCCCGAGAAGTAGCACGTGAGCAAATTTATAGCGCGTGACCACACCCGAACACATTTTGCTCATGTGTGAAAATAGAAGCCGATTTTGACAAAACAAACGTTGGAAACGCATCTGAGAGGCCTAAAAACCCTAAAGTACACTCAAAATAGCACAATCAGAGCTTGGGAAGGTTGTATAATGCATGCAAAAGCGCATGATCACCGATCAACGTGCGTGATCATTTGCCCAACACGTGTGATCACGCACCCAACACGCGTGATCACACGAATGGATGTGTGATCATGCTCCTAAGCCCATGATTATGCGCAATAAAAATGATCATGTGCTCCGATATACGTGCACTTAGGACGAGTGATCACCTATTTTTAGGCACTTTTCCCTATAAATATGGGCCTCTACCTCCCATTTTGGGGGAGGGGGGAGCCAAAAAAAAGCAGACACACACACAAAAAAACTATCAAATTAACAACTCAGGAGTCCCAATTTACACACTTTTGGCTCACCCACTACATTCTCGTAAGATTTTTTAAACCGCTTTTGAACCAAACCCAACCACATCTTTGTCAATGCACGCTTCAAAGGTATACAAATTTACATTCTACACGTCATTTTCGGCCTCTCGATTAGGAAAGCTTGAAAATCCAGTAAAACTAAAGCTTCAAAAACCCAAAAATAAGCTCAGTCGAATATGAGGACTAAATAATCATTGTTGCATGTTTATTTTACTCTCTTACATTTTACTTTATTGCCGCCAGCAACTTAGAAATTATTATGATTGTGTGATGAGACTGGCAATTTGCATACTGATTGAATAATCTCTACTTTGTTTTGCTCATAATAAATCATCATTTTGCATCAATATACATTTAATAAACATGAAAGTTTGCTTCTCTAAGCTAAAGCTTTGATATCATGGTCGAGTGATGCAATCATCATCATTTTTTAGTCATCTTATCATTTAGAAATTCTTTGATAATAATTCTTGCAAGAGCATGAACTACGTCTATTTATTTAATCATTCAAGATGCATCAATTATCTTGGTCGTGCCTACATGTTGTCCAAGTGGATGAATAGATGGAATTGCGCATAGTTGTGTTAACCTCTGTCTTATAGGTGTTTTATAGATCAGGATTAGATTTCTACTAGGAAAGCCTTGTAAATAATTATGTTGAATTTCTTATACTTTCTGTTATTATCAATGTGCTTGTGTGAATGTGTATATATCAACTGTCAATGGTGATGCGGTAGCTATATATTGAGTTTCATAATGAGAAATAGTCAAAAAGTAGATGAGATCTCTCGAGCTTAAAATCCCTGCTGGGGACGATACTCGTTGAGTGACCCGATGACATCCCTTTCATATTTTCCTGGTTTTCTAAAAACTAGGTGGCGACTCCAAACACAAGGTGTCTCGCATCCCCACGAGACTAATTATTTGTCCCTGTCCCATAAATGGAATGGATGTACCATCCAACAAAGTTGCCATGTCCCTCGAAATCAAAAAAATGTCCCAATGTCCAGGACAACGAACAAAAAAGGTTGCTCATAGTGGCCACTCCACTAGGGACTTTAGTTAAAGAGATCAATTCGAAAATGACTATTTCTCATTACACAATAGTCAATCATATGGAGCCCTTCACCATTGCATTTACACTGTACAATTACACGTGCACTCTTGGTCCCTATCAGCCGACAAAGAAAGAAAGTGATCCACTATGGTTCCACACGAGTCATAGGGTGACCGATTCGGATTGGTGACCTTTAGCCTTTACTCGTGGTTTCACTGAACTCATCTAACCAGAGTTTGTGACCTAAGTCCTTAAGGGGGGCGACCTAAGTTATCAAAAGAATGCTAGACTCACTGACCGGAGTCTATAACCCTAGTAATAGGGGGGCATTCTCGCTAAAGGAGCTCTTAGCCTTATACTCTCGACTCAGCCCATGTAAATAAACTAGTAGAAATCTCTACTAGGATCCCACCAAGCTTTGCATGCTAGCCTTGATGCTGTCCGTTTGACCAAAAATTCACAAATGCTATGACACTTTTTGTTTCTATCACTGATTGACGTCATTACGTCTGTTCCTATAGACTTCTCACACTTAGACTTTGTGATCTTTGTTTACCTTGCATAACCCCAATGTGCAAGGAATGATAAGAATCATTCACCTCAGTATGAATAGCCTGTGAGAATTGGTGAATAGTGATATCTCTCGATGACAAAACCTACAAGCGTTGTCCATTTGTCCTTATCAGATCAAATAGATGGGTCAGGAATTCGACTAGATTGTACAAATTTATGTTGAAAGAATCAAATTGTAAACTCTCAAATAATACTTTTATGTCTTTTGGTAAATGTATTAAATATCAATACAGGGACATGAAATTGGACCCCTTTTATTGGCTATAGCCCCTACACATGTAGGCGTGTAAGGACTATAGACACCATTTGTGACCTAACGACTGGTCCTCACATTAACAATATAGGCTTACCTCGAGTGCATTTGAGCATTGTTTCTTAGTTTACCTCTTAGGTCTCGTTAATACAAATCAAAACAGCCTAGTTTGAGAGTGAACCATAGTCCCCTGTTGACTATCGGTTCAAAACCCACCTAGGAAAGAGACTGAATAAACTTGTGGAGCGATGGAAGCAAGAGCTTGCATGTGTATGGTTTGTTCCCTATACAGGAAATACTGACTAGTTCTATTCTTTTTCTTTCAATCGTGCATATATTGCTTACATGCAAATAGTTTTCAGCTGCCATCCTGTATTTTTTAATAGACATGCACATATTCTCACCTCGTTTCCTTTATATGGACACGTCATGCACACATGATGACTCTTCTACGTCTTATGGCATGACAAGCATCCATAATTCTTTCTTTTAGCTTATCACTAACCCTTTCTCTTTTGATGTGTTTTGTTATCAAAGAACATCATATGCATTCCTAATAAGGCTTCATAGATCAACAAATATCTTGTAGCATACGACATAACATGCATTTATACTATCCTTGATCATCACACTAATCTCATCCTTTTGATTAATATTATGCATTCATGCATACATCTCACAATAATTGTACTCATAAATGCATTTCATGGTAGTTGCACTAACTCCATAATTTTTGCAATTACAAACCCCAAAAGCAACCTTAAAGGAAGAGTCAGAAACTGTTTGAATTCAAAATGGCCGAACAATTTGGGAATTAAAGCCTTAAAGAGCATAAGAAGGAATCTGTAGTTGGTAGTGGTCTAACTGATATCCTCAGAGCTAAAATCAAGGCCATCCTTCAAACTGAAATTAGGAAAATCCTCAATCAAACCCCAAATTCTGAGGATAAGATAATCCTCTTAAGTGGCAAGGGGGCATCTGACACTCATGGTCCTAAATTGAACAAAGGAAAAGGGGTCTTAAGCTTGCATGAAAATACTGAAGACGATTGTGAGTTTTACCAAGAGGAGCCTCTACAATCCTCATTTGGGGCAGCAAGCATCGATGAATCTGAACCGATAATGAAGAACCAAGAACTAGCCTGCATAATCACTCAACTTGAGGTTCTAGTGAAGGAAAACGCTGACACCCTAACCAGAGGCTTGAATTAACTTTTCATGCTCATGAATGACACCTACAAGGTCACTCCAAGCAACCCTATATTTCTAAGCTTGATGAAGCTAAAAGTCAAGAAATGGGTGACTAGAGTTCAATGGATTATAATCTGTTGGAGTTCCTAGAATCACTTATAGACCGCCCTTTGACCCAAAAAAAGCTTTCAAAGTTTAACCAACCTCTCTCCATAATCTTTCAAATTCATTGACATAGAAACCTTTCAAAACCTCGTGAGCCAAAACCGCTGCCAAATCCACTACCACCCCATATCAACCTAAACCTTTACTATCACTTCCACCAAATGATTGGACATACCACTGATGGTTATAAAACCCTCAGAAATGCTATTCTAGACCTAATCTACTCTGAGAGTGTCAAAGACTTGGAAAAGAAGCCTAGTGCTGAAATTGGCCCTTTGCCTGAACACCGAGACATACCCCACACAAAAAAAATCACTACCTAACCATTCAATTACACCATATTCAAACATCATATCTTTTGGTCCATGTGAATCTCAAGTAAGTTATGGAACACCTACCTCATGAATCCCACCTATCCTCTGGAATCATACATCCGATCACCAGAAGAATGGAGAGCAAAAGGGAACCGTGGGAATTTATCCTCTATGAAATTCACAGACAAGTAGTATCAAAGCAGCTAGAATGAAAAAGATCAATGAAACTCTTGTCTAATGTAAATAATGAACTCTTGCTTTTGTTATTTTGCTACTGCTGAATGTTTATGTGGTTTATTTGGCATCTTGCTGGAATGCTAAATTACCTTATAATCTATTGATCATCTTTATTCACTTCATAGTCCATTAAAACTATAAGTGTTCAATTCTCACAATAGCCTGATTCAAAAAACAAGAAAAAAAAGAAGAAGAAAAAAATGATGAAAAAAAATGAAAAAAAATGAATAAAAGATAAAAGCTCAACAATGTGCGTAGAACCGCTTAGGCAAAAGGGGGCAAAAAAGAAATAATAATATAAGGCATGTACTTGAAAAAATACTTACTATAAGCCATTCTCTAATTCATCAATAGATTATAAGGAGTGCAAACAGACAATCTACTAAACTTACATTTTGCCTAGTTCAATATACCGTCATCAAGATCCCTTATTTCTCCCTCAGATGTGTTGACCCTTTTGCTATTAATATTGATCCTAATTACTCTAGTTAAGAACTACTGATCATCCAACTCTCCCAAAGCACCTTGACCCAACATTCAAAAGAAAGCCCATTACCCTAGCTCCTCAAGAACCTAGAGCCCAACTCTCACTTCTACTATGTAGCATACTCATTTGCATTACATACACCCCACGAATCATGCCCTAAGAGTGCAAGTCAATGTTATTCTTCTTAGCATACCAATACCATCATCCTTTCATGCATACATGTATTAAGATTATTAAATACATTCATGCATAAGCTCAAAGATAAAAATTATCTTGTTTCTATTCACATGCACGCATATAGATGTTGTAGGATGAGAAATAAGCTACCATTCATCATATGGCACAATCATCATGCATACATTTATATAACATATAATCATATTGTCATCATCTACAGGTACAATAGACACAAATGTTGCAGTCATCATAAAAAAGCATAAAGTCAGTAAACAAGGGTATAACAAGCCATGCAAAAGCAACAATCACAATACAAATGAATGCTGCAACATAAAGGATAGATGCCTAAATACAATATCCAGAGTCCATGATCTCAGGAAAATAATACAACACCAAACAACCATGGCCAAAAGTCTATACCTAGCCTCGTAGAAACAACTACATTGGCTATAGGTGCTATCAAGAACAAGAGCTTAATCCACTCAGGCATTCCCATCGTCTGAGCCAGGCTCCGCATCCTCTTCATCCATCTCAAAAGCCACCGATCGCATATGCAGTTGATCAATCTACTCACGATAAGATGCTTGCTCCCTCTCCCACTCATGACTAGCAAGAAAGTACAAATCAATAAAAGAAGAAGGTAGTAAGCTATGCATGCTAGTAAAATCTATGAAATACTCATGCACGCTGATCATAGCAGTATACCAAGACTAAGCAGTGGAAACAGGCACCTACAAAGCAAAAGAAATCAGAAAAAGAGACTAAAATGAGTAGCGTCTACAGGCACTACATCCGATAGTGGTGTACCCACTCTAGGTAAAGAGAAATGCGCTCTTATTCCTATAACTGACAGCCCATACAATATAAAAGGCACTACACTCATAAAATCACCAAGAACGGCACCCCTAAATGCCACAGCACTGGCATGTGTCGTCCCCTTAGTCCTAGGACCACTTTCCTCATCTTATCTCCTTCGACAACGTCCATAACGCTGTAGATAAACTCTCATAACTCATGTCATTTACTGTTTAATTCTAAAAAAGTTTATTACATGCCTATGTAAAAATAGAGAAAAAAGACACACAACTCAGAAGCATACCGAATTAGAAGATGCTACTTTAGAACCTGAGATGGCCGCAAAGTCCCAACTCTAGAACTTGAAGAATGTGAAGGATCTGCCTGAGGAGGTGTAGGAGGAAAATTCACTTGCAACAACATCAATGAACTATGGCACCAGAGTCATCATATATGAAAAATGAGCTCCCTTCAGGAAATCCTCAAAAGGATGCCCTCTTTCAACTCTATCGAGCTCCTCTCCAACAAGCTCTCGACCTCAAAAATATGTCTCTAAGAGGAGTAATAAGAACTCTCCTCATCAACGATCCATCCCACCAGCGATAGACCCGCTCACCCAGGTACCACACCTAGTCAACAAAGTCAAGCAGTAAAACCCTCCTCTGTGTCAGGTGCCAAGCCACCCCCATCTCAATCAACCAATGTTGTTGCTCCATCCACCAACAAGAACAAATATGCTAGAGAAACATATAAGCAAAAGGTTGTCAAAGCATGGGAAAGCAAAATCAAAATGTACTATACCTAATTATAGGCCAATCTACTCAACAAACCCCTTGCCTCTGCAGGACTCTCGATTAAACTAGAAATCTTCCTAATCAATTGTAGAAGATGCGGGAAGCAACTCTCAGGCAAGCGCTCAATAGTGGGATGAGGAAGCACCCCAAACTTGTAAGCCCAAACCTGTCAGGAAGAAAGCAATCATAATAATCGAAGATGAAACAATCTAAAAAGCAACATACCATACTCACATCTAGCATAAACTAGCAACTACAAATTCACGAGCATCCTCTACAAGCTGCATCTAGGCTAGAATACATGTGAATGAAAGCAGCTGTGCCCCAACTATAATTTGGCAAATCCCTCAAGTTCCTCAGAATAGGTAATAGTTGTAAGAAGCTAGTGCTAAAGGCATTCAGAAAGATAACGACACTATGAAAGAAAAATAAGAAACACTTTGCCAACTGCTCCGAGTTAACATGACTGACATCATGCTTTAACCTAACTTTGTCCACAAGTTGCGTATATCAAATCAGATAGGAGTAGCCAGACTTCACAAAAATAGTAACACCAAATAGATCCTTTAATCATCTATTCCTCACAACTATAGAGCTATACGCCTCACTGCTGAAAGGGACAGGCTCCCCAGAATAACTCAGCCTAGTAATGGCTACAAAATCAAGTGGAGTGATAGTCATCTCCCTGAAAGGAAAATGGAATGCATGGGTAGTGTCCATTCATCACTCAACAAGAGCACACATTGCGGCCTGACTAGATGCATATGAGCAGTGAGTAAGAGAAGAATTAATTCCATGGAAGCCCTTCCCGATGACCATCTGCTTCACATATAGTCGAAGGCCTAGATAGTGTGAGCGAACCTTATTAAAGCTATTAGGTAGCTGAATGATAAGCCTAGAGGACTATAACCAACAGGTAAATTAGTTATAACATTCATAAGATATTAAAACATTTATTTTCATCACTTTTGTAGGAATACATACAGTGCACTGACAACAAGTGCTAAAATTATACAACTAGAGCTACATAGACAATAAGTGCTAAAATCAGATAGCTAGAGCTACACAGACACCAAGTGCTAAAATCAGATAGCTAGAGCTACACAGACAGCAAGAGCTAAAATTGGACAGCTAGAGCTACACAGACAATAAGTGCTAAGATCAGACACCTAGAGCTACACAAATAGCAAGTGCTAAGATCGTACAGCTAGAGCTACACAGACAGCAAATGCTAAAATTAGACAGCTAGAGCTACATAGACAGCAAGTGCTAAGATCAGATAGCTGGAGCTACACAGACAATAAGTGCTAAGATCAGACAGCTAGAGCTACATAGACAGCAAATGCTAAGATCAGACAGCTAGAGCTACACGGGCAATAAGTGCTAAGATCAGACAGCTAGAGCTACACGGACAATAAGTGCTAAGATCAAACAGCTAGAGTTACACAGACAGTAAGTGCTAAGATTAGACAGGTAGAGCTACACAGACAGCAAGTGCTAAAATCAGACAACTAGAGCTACACAGACAGCAAGTGCTAAAATCAGACAATGAGTACTGAAATCAAACAACAAGAACTATAACCAAAACAACATATATAGCAAGTGCTGAGGCAGACAACTAAAGCTACGACAAGTGCTAAAGCAAATAAGGTAAAAGCTACAGCTAGAGCTATATAGATACACAACAAAAGCTTCACAACTAGTAAGAGCTAAACTACAGCAAGAGTGCAAGGGCTAAACTACATTAAGAGCTAAACAACAGCAAGAGCTAGAGTACAACAAGAGCTAAATAACAGTAACAGCTAGACTGCTGTAAGAGCTAAACTATAGCAAGAGCTAAATTACAAATAAGGGCTAAACTACAGTAAGAGCTAAAATATAGTAAGGGCTAAACTACAACAAGAGCTAAAACTATAGCAAAAGCTTCACAAGAACTAATCGGACGATGATGAATAGTCCAAGCATGGATCCTCAAACTATGAACAATAGGAATCGGACCTCCCTGAGAAGGTCCAAGTGAACTAGGATCACTCTGGGAGCTAGATGACGAGGAAAAGCTCCACCATAAGTCCCAATGATCTCTGCAATTCTAGCAGTAGTAGAAGTCCCCGAATCAGTCTGCGTAAATTCCGCACCACCTGCCTCCAAATTCAAGTCCTCAAAAGTGAAAGAAGCGTTATCCACACCACCGAAGTCGTCAGGAATAGGAAGAAAATCCATAATTTCTGGCGTAGCAGAACAACAAAATAAGAAAATGGAAGAATAAAGATGCTAAAAAATGTGAAAAGAAGTCACAGAGGACTAAAAAATAGATAACACATCTTCAGCAAGAGCTATAGCTGCAACAACCAAAGCTACAGTCATCATAGCTAGAGTTATAGTCCTTACAGCCAGAGGTACAGTCATCACAACTAGAGCTATAGTCATCACAGCTAGAGCTACAGTTATCACAACCATAGCCACAGTCATCAGAGCTAAAACTATAGTCCTCATAGCCAAAGCTACGGTTATCACTGCTAGAGCCACAATCATCAGAACTAGAGCTACAGTTATCACAGCCAGAGATACAGTCATCACAGCGAGAGCTAAAGTAGTCACAGCTAAAGCTACAGTCATCACAACCAGAGCTACAATCACCACAGCTAGAGCCACAGTCATCACAACAAGAGCTATAATTATCACAGCCATAGACTACAGACACCACAGTAAGAGCTATAATCACAATAATAACAACAAATGCTACAGTAAGAGCTACAGTCAGTAAAACAAGAGCTATAGACATTACGATAAGAGCTATATTATTAATAATAAACACTGCAATAAGTTCCAGACCACCAAAGGGGAAGAGCAACTGCACCAATAAGCAAGAGCAAGAAGCAACAAATCAATAGAAGCAACGCAATGAAAGGGGAAGTTAGAATGTACCCTAGCTCAGAATTATTGTCCAAAGGCATAACTAATCCTAACTGTAATCCTTTTTGTTTTGTTCTGTAGGCTAATACAACCATGCAAGCTAAAATAAATTTGAGTACAAAAAGATGAAAGCTGCTTATAAAGTAACACAATAAGGGTTACGCAATATAGCAAGAGCTATAGCCACAAGAATATAACAAGGGCTATAGTTTTAAAGCATACAATAGTTGGGATTCGTGATACTCTATGTAGTGGAAATTTAAAATTTTTATTGCAAATCTGAACCCAGATCCATGTAATTTGATTAAATGACTTAATTAGGGTTTCTAAAATCTTACCACAATCGCAAGCAGAGGCTAGGTTGCTGGAAGGGAGAAAGCAGGTTCACACCAGTTACACCTTACCTCAAGCTTTTTGCTTTCTTTTATCGGATTGAGACGTCTCAAAAAGGATGCGTCCTCTACTGGTATCCACACAAATAATCCTTAATTCAAAATGAATCTGTGTGCTAGCACCTTCTTGGTTATCTCAATAAATCAAGAATTAAAGAACTATGTGTTTTTCATTTTTCTCAAAAAGGGATTGGAAACAAATTTAGGTGGCTAAAGTGATAGACGTATATGAAACCCTAGAGAACATGATATATTTGTAGACTTCTCAATTAGGGTTTCACTTACCAAAACACCTTTTTAGTATATGTCACTTTTAATTCTAATTTTATTTTAAATATTAAATCATAAATATATTTCCTATTTATTTAAGATAACCATTACCTTTAATAAATAGGTAAATAAATAAATAAATAAATATTTATTTATTTATTTCCATAGAGTTTAACTGGGTTTGGAAACCCCATATTTATTTTGGGTCTGTTCAAAGTGTGTGACCCTATAGATTCACATAACGTTGGCAGTGGGCCTAAATTCCAATTTAGGCCTACAAGTCATAATTGGTCTCTAGCAAGACATTATGACTACCCAAGTTATGTGAAAGCCGATAATCCGACATAACCTTATTATAGTCAATATTGTAGTCCCTTTTATCACATGATATCTTAATTGAGCATAAGGCACAATTTATGTCATCCTTATACAGGTCAGTAATATTATTACATGATTTCAAGTAGACTGAGAATGATAACTCTTTATCAATTCATTTCAGCATGGCCATGCAATTTCCTTCAGTCTATCTTATCAAGGGGCCCATAGATATCTTACTCATATTAAATAAGGGATAAATTCCTTCTCAATCGCTCACATTCCTCACATAACTCATTTCATATCCAACAACATTCTATTCTATCATCTTGTTAAAGACAATGTTAGAATGTGTCAAAATATAAAATAGTTATGTAGAAATCCATAGTGATTTCAAGGTCGAAGGACT
>CATIWM010013723.1:0-25313 GCA_949671775.1 Mallotus repandus | reverse complement strand
CCTGATTGGGGATTTTTTCTAATCTTTTCAATGCACTATCTCAATCTTCGTTGCTTTTACCAAATAATGCAGAACCCAAAACTTTAACTGCCAGCGGATTGCCTTTGGCGTAGTTTATCACCCATTCTGATTGCAATTTACGACTGCTTGGAGGGTAGTCTTGCTTAAAGGCATTCAAGCTAAAAAGTTGAAGAGCTTCATGATCATTTAATTTCTGCATGGTACAAATCTTATCGCCGGCTATGTTAATGAGAATTTGCTTATTTCTACTCGTGACAATAATTCTGCTTCCAGGACCGAAAAAATGGGTCTCACCAGCTAATAATAGCTCTTGCAATAGTCTTAAATCCTGTGCATCATCAACAACAATCAGAACTTTCTTACAACAAAGCCAATCCTTTAAAAATGACAGCGGCAAATTAAGAATGCTTATAGTTAGACATTGCTTCTCTATAAGTGCTGAAAATACTTGATCTTGTAATTGAAACAGTGCACAGCTTTGCAGTTGCTCTCCAGTATTGGGAAGAAAGCAGCAACTGTCAAACTGGGGAAAGATTTCATCATAAATAGCTCTAGCAAGAGTGGTTTTTCCAAGACCACCCATGCCCCATATTCCAACAACACTAACATCTGATGATTCTAAGCATAATAGAGATTTAAGTACTTCAATTCTTGACTTAAATCCAACCAAGCCTTTGTTGTAGTATTTGGAAGCCTTTTGATTCAGTTTTTCCAAAATATCCTTTATAATTCCCTTGATAAGTTCAGATTCGGACCTGGTATATATGAGAAAACAATCAATATTTATAAAATTGAGCAAGGAATTAAAATGAATGATAAACGAATATTTTGCCAATTTTCCTGAATTGTTTCAAGTTGCCATTTAAAAAGATTATTTCAAATAATATCCAACAAAAAGTTTTTTTAAAATAATACAGAGTATGATTCTATTCTTATTTTATTACGTTACCTTGTGGATTACAGAAAAGTGGATGTAAAATAAGATATTAATTAATTAAAGAATCATGGGATCACCATATCTGTATTGTAAATATGTAGTTACAAACATAAAATTTTATATGAATTAGATGAAAGGTGATTGCAAATAGGTAAATTTTAATCATTTCAATTTATTTGAAAAGGTAGGAAAAAAAAAAGAAAGTAAAAGTAATATCTATCCTTAAATAATAACATATACTTCTCATAAATCTCAATAAGTAAGAATTGAAAATATTCATTAATTCTTTAGGCTTTATTTTTTTAATTATTTAAAAAAATTCAAAAACATTTTGTTAAGTATAAATATATTATAGATTTTTTCCTCAGATATTTCAAAGAATGTTACCTGATGACAGAAGAATCAAATCCACTCAAATTAGCAACTTCGTTCAAAGCATCTCTCCAGCTCTACACCTCATCTTTGGTCACTTTCAGAGAGACTTCATGTTGCACAAATGCAGCTCCAAAGCTACCAGTCTAATTTTGAACATGGGATGGATCAACTTGATAAAACACTGGTATAATCATCTGGCCGTTGTTTCTCTTGCTATCAAGAATCTTTACAAGTTCCCTCAAACACCATTTGGAAGATGCATAGTTTTCTGAGAGAAGAACAACTGAAATTTTGGACTGCTCAATTGCCTCCAAAAGTGATGGTGAAATCTCTACTCCTCTCATAAGGCCGTCGTTAATGAAAGTCAGAATTTTCTTTTCATTTATTGCATCATAGAGGTGGCTGGTAAAATTATCACGAGTGTCTTCGCCTCTGAAGCTAAGGAAAACATCATATTTTCTTGGTGGAGAGTTAGTGGGATATGAGGCTTGATGCAAAGAAGATGCTGCAAAAGAAGAAGAAGCAGTAGAATATGAAGATCGATTGATGGTAATTAAAAATCTAATTAGGAAAAACAGAATGATAGTTGAGTTTAAAATAAATATTGAAAAACTGTTGGAGAGGAGAGAAAAATACATTTTGATAGAAGAGAAATGTTTAGAAGAAATAATTGTAATTTGTAACTCAAGTGCATGGGTATTTATGGCACAAATGAAAATTTTCAAAAAAAAAGTATCTTTGAAAAAAAAAGGTAATATGTTGAATTTGATTTTATGGTTTCAATTTAATTTTTAAATTTTTTTGAGTCTTTTCACATCTCTAGCACAAAAATAAATAAATAAAAATTTAGAATGATGAATTAAATCTTCTTTTGGACATGCAAACACACTTCTTTTGATTTCCATTTATTTTGATACTTTTGAGTTCAAGAGAGTAAGAGTCCCCCTTTAGTTTCTTTTTTTCCCTTTTAATTTACTCTTTGATTTTATTTTATTTTTTCTAAACATCAGTAGTGGGGCACAACAAGTTGTTTCACATTCATCGACCTTGAAAATGAGTATTTCTTGGTCAGGTTCAAAAATGCAGATGATGCCCGACATGCCTTGGTGTATGGTCCTTAGGTAACTATGGGTCACTACTTAATGGTGCAGTCTTGGAAGCCGAATTTTGTTTATTCAGATGATGAGATACATTCTTTTATTGATGCAGATCAGACAGCCCTAAATTATATGAAGTGTTTAGATTTTAGAAAATATGTCAAAATGTGCACTACGGCTCTTAAAGGTTCTAATTTTCATGCTCAATTGAATTGTGGATCCATAATATATCAAAACAAAATTGGCTTAGAGATCCAGGACAAGAATTATTGGGTTTACTTGCAACACGACAGGTTCAGGCCTAAAATCCATCGTTTAGGACCTCAAATTTCAGTCCGAAGTTTTGTGTTTATTTTTAGTTCGTTTGTTGGGTTTTTCCCTTTTCTTTTAGGATTTTTTTCCAAAACAGTATTTAAATGTTGTTTTGAGTTGTTTCATACAATTTTTTTTGAATTGATAATCATATTACTATTTTCTTTCTATTTTCGGTATTTCTTGTGAATCAATGAATATTGATGCCTTTTATTCTGGCATTCAAAAAGTTATTTGATGACCATTCGGGCCTGAATCAACGATAAACGACAGTTATCCCTCTTAATCTAGGGTTCCGCTATGTCACTTATGTTGAGAAGTCAATATTAGCCCACACCCAAATTAATTTGATGTCATTGCTTACATCAATTTAGTTAGGTAAAAATTAGGTATTTTTCTCATGTTTAATTTCAATGGTTTAAATTAGTTTGTGGTTATTTTAATGAGTGGTTTAGATTGTTTCTTGTAACTTATAAATACCTTATTTGTATTTGAGTTTTATCATCCAACAATCAAAGCTTAATTATAAGCATTTGAAAGTTTTATTAAGAGTTCTTCCCTTTTGTAATTTTGTGAGATTATTCTAAAGAAAGTTTTTCTTCTTCTTGATCAATTAGAGTCTTTACTCTATTTTGATTCAACAAACAATGAAAGCCAAGAAAAGAGAGTAGCCAGAAACAACACCCGACACAACCTAAACAGTCCCATGGCAAATCACCAGAGAAGATTACTATTTTAGGAAGCGGCTCAAGATTCAAAGCACTGATGGAGGAATCCCAAGACACAATGATTGAGCAGACAAACCTTGCAAAATTAACGGGGTAGAAATCAGTGGGGTCGAGTAAGAAAAATTTGTCAAAAAGCAGTGGGAGCATGGAAAATAATAATGAGAGATTGTTGTCAGTTGACAATCAGGGATACAAAGAGGTGAAAATTGTGATCGACAAAGACAAAGCACTAGCCAATTTCCAGAGGAGCATAGCAAAGATGAATTTTACTAACAATGGGCCAAAAAATAAGGCCCTATATGAGATTACAAACCTGGTAGGCTCGAGCCATTCCCATGAAGAAAATTTCCAGAACCTGGCAAATAATCCCCTAGTTATTTTTCAGGCAAGAAAACCTCCTGACATAAACAAAAAAAAAATTGAATTGCCAGCAACCCAAACAAAAACAAGTCATCAAACAATGAAAATGTGCCAAGCAAAAGACAAAGGAAGGATCCTAATTTTGCTATGGAATCCCTAGCAGTTATCAACAACTCTGAGGTGGTGGATGTAGAAGTTTTCCATGCACTTAACTAGTGTTGTTTGCAATGGTGTGTTTTTTTTATCTTTTTAATTATTTATTTATGTCAGTTCTATCATGGAATTGCCAAGGGGCAGGAAGCATGAGATTTCGGAATGTGTTTATGGACCTTGTACGATCTTATCGACCAATGGTTTGTGTAATTATAGAGCCTAGAATAAGTGACCATAGGGCAGATTGTGTTGTCAATAAATGGTCTTTCAATAATTCCTTCTGAGAAGATGCAAGGGGTTTTGCAGGTGGCATTTGGGTTCTATGGGATGATAAACTAGTCACTATTGATATCATCAAATCTAGCACTCAATTTGTCCATTTCAATACGATTTTAACTCTATGTACAACTATCTATTGTAACCCTGCAACTATTCCTCGAGACCTTCTGTGGCAAGATCTTCTATCCTTACACAATTCAATTAATTCATCATGGATGCTAATTGGTGATTTCAATGCGTATCTAAGGAAAGAAGATAAGTTTGGAAGCAGTCATATCCCGATGGCTAGCTATCGAAAGTTTAGGAACATGATAAACTCTTGTCACCTCATCGACATTGGTTTCTTAGGGCCTAAATTCAATTGGGAAAGAAGTGGCATCAAGGAGAGATTAGATAGGGTGTTAGTGTCTCCATCCTAGCGCTTAGCATATCCTAAAGTAGTTCTTCGACACTTGCCCAAAATCAAATAAGACCACATGTCGCTTATCCTTAACCTGCATGGCTCGCCACCTCCTCCAGCCCAGACCAGAGCTTTTCGCTTTCAAGTAACCTAGTTAACTCATGCTGGTTTCAAACATTGTGTCAGAGAAAATTGGTTGTGGAATGGCGACTTCATGGACACTGTCAATAAGTTTGTTCAAGGAGTGGAGCTTTAGAATAAAAATATTTTTGGGAATGTGTTTCACCAAAAAAAGAATATTTTGGCCCTGTTGCATTCTATCGACCGAATTCTTGATTATAGATATTCTGAGCACTTAAAGCTTATAAAGGACACACTGGCAATAGAATATGAGGAAGTCCTTACCTAAGAAGAGATCATTTGGTTCCAAAAATCTCGCCAATGATGGCTCAAGTTTGGCGATCGAAATACAACTTACTTCCGGGCTATTTACCCTTGGTAAAAAATTCCACAAATTCCCAATTTGTAATATTTTTTAAAAAATTCCATTTTTATGGTACTTTTTTTTGTTTAAAAAAATTTATTTCACCTTTTGAAACAGCGAAATTACAAGTGGATAAAAATTCACACAAGCATTTCGCCGGTAAGACTGGCGAAATGTAAAAAAAGAAAATTTTAACCACCATTTCGCCAGTAAGACCGGTGAAATGGTGTTTAATTAAAAAAAAAAGGACTGGCGAAATGCCTCTTGCATGAAATAACACCCATGCATACAAACTCATGCACACACATATACTCATGTGCACACACACTTGCAAAATTTTTAAAAAATTATTGTATATTGAATTTTGTTCATGTACTCCAAAATTTTATTTATTTTAGTCATTTTGATCGGTTGGATGAGGGAAATGTGCTCGTATATTCGGTTTTATTTTATTTGGTTGAATGGTTAAATTTTTACATGATTAAAGTTTATAATAATAAAAATAAATGGCTTTGCATGCAAAATTTTTTGAAGCATTTTTAAAAAATTAATTTTTATCGAATTTTGTTCCTGCACTCTAAAATTTTATTTATTTTAGTCATTTTGACCGGTAGGATGAGGGGAACGTGCTCGTATATTTGGTTTTATTTTATTTAGTCGGATGGTTAAATTTTTACGTGATTAAAGTTAATAATAATAAAAATAAATGGCTTTGCATGCAAAATTTTTTAAAGTATTTTTAAAAAATTACTGTTTATCGAATTTTATTCCTGTACTCCAAAATTTTATTTATTTTAGTCAGTTTGACCGGTAGGATGAGGGCAACGTGCTCGTATATTTTGTTTTATTTTATTTGGTCTGATGGTTAAATTTTTATGTGATTAAAGTTAATAATAATAAAAATAAATGGCTTTACATGCAAAATTTTTTAAAGCATTTTTAAAAAATTATTGTTTATCAAATTTTGTTCATGTACTCCAAATTTTTATTTGTTTAACCGGTAGAATGAGGGGAACATACTCCTTTATTCGGTTTTATTTTATTTGGTCGGATGGTTTAAATTTTTACGTGATTAAAGTTAATAATAATAAAAATAAATGGCTTTGCATGCAAAATTTTTTAAAACATTTCTAAAAAATTACTATTTATCAAATTTTGTTTCTGTTCTTCAAAATTTTATTTGTTTTAGTCTTTTTGACCGGTAGGATGAGGGGAACGTGCTCGTATATTCGGTTTTATTTTATTTGGTCGGATGGTTAAATTTTTACGTGATTAAAGTTAGCAAGAATAAAAATAAATGGCATTGCATGTAAATTTTTTTAAAGTATTTTTTAAAAATTACTGTTTATTGAATTTTGTTCCTGTACTCCAAAATTTTATTTGTTTTAGTCATTTTGACTGGTAGGATGAGGGGAACGTGCTCGTATATTCGATTTTATTTTATTTGGTCGGATGGTTAAATTTTTACATGATTAAAGTTAATTTTTTTTGTTAATTAACTTGTACATTTTGCTAGTTGGACTAGAGAAATGTACAAGAGCAAAAAAAATTTGCAAACTCATTTCGCCTGTAGCACTGGTGAAATGCCTGTAAAGAAATTCTCTCCCCTCCACCTCGGCCAAAAGTACCATGTATTGGGAATATATTTGAGAAATTACAATAAAACTTGGAATTATTTCAAAAAGTACCATAATATGGGGATTTTGACAAATTTTTACCACAAATAGGTAAATTGCCCGCTTACTTCCACACTTCCACCATTATCAAACGCAAATACAACATAATTGACACTCAAAAGATTAATGGAGAATGGGTGTCTGACCTGAATGTCCTCAAACACACTGCTTGTAATTTTTATAAAGAGCTCTACACATAAGAAGGTAGTCAAGTCACTTTCCTCCTTTAAATGTTGCTACTATTGAGGAGATGGCAAAAGAAGTGATTAAGGAAGAGGTCAGAAAAGTCATTTTTGATATGGGATCTTACAAAGCACCTAGGCCAGATGGTCTTCAACTAGTGTTTTATCAGAGCCAATGGGATGTGGTTAGTGATAGCCTCTTCGAACTGGTTAAAATTTTCCTTATCTCATGTGATAAATTTCCTTATCACTGGTGATCTTGATAAGAAATTAAATGAAACTTGCATCGTCCCTATACCTAAAGTTCCTAGCCCTTCTTATATGCTTCAGTTGTAGCCCATAAGCTTATGCAACGTAGCCTAGAAGGCTATCACCAAAATCATTGTCAATTGGATCAAGCCCCACATGGATAAGATAGTAGCTCAGACTCGGTGTAGTTTCATCCCAGGTCATCAAATAACTGATAATGTGATTGTTTTCTAAGAAGTGGTAAATTCTATGAAGAAATGGTCTTGAAAACAGGGAGTGATGGTTGTTAAAGTTAATTTGGAAAAAGCCTATGACAGACTTCGGTGGAATTTTATTGAAGATTCGCTTCATGCTAGTGGTTATTATCAGATTTTTGTAACCAGAATTATGACCTGTATCCGATCCTCTAGCATGAAAGTCCTATGGAATAGAGAAATAACATATACCTTCCTCCTCAGAAGAGGTATCCATCAAGGAGATTCTATTTCTATATATATATTTGTCCTCTACATGGAACGACTGTCCCATCTTATCAATACCTTAATTGACAAAGGAAAATGGAAGCCTATGAAGCTTAGCAAGATAGGTATGCCCTTATCTCGTCTTTTCTTTGCTAATGATTTGATATTATTTGTTGAAGCCTCTATAAAGCAAGCTACTATTATTTAGGAATGTTTGGATGACTTATGTAATTTGCGGGCAAAAGGTTAACAAAGATAAAACAAGAATTTTCTTCTCGAGAAAATTCAACCATGCAGAAGCTTCGAATATTTATGGTAAATTGGGATTTTCTTTAACTAAAAACTTAGGCAAGTACTTGAACACTGATATAATTCAAGGTTGAGTTGACAGATTTACCTTTAAAAGCACAATTTACAAAAAAAAAAAAGCTAAGTTCTCAGGTTAGAAGGCCAAAAATCTTTCTAAGGCTGGTAAGGTGACTCTTGGAAATTCAGTTCTTTAGGCTATGCCCATTTTTCCTATGCTCTCAGCAAAATTTCCAATTCTTACTTGTAAGGAAATTGATAAGGAAATTTAGTTCTTTAGGCTATACCCATTTTTCCTATGCTCTTAGTAAAATTTCCAATTCTTATTTGTAAGGAAATTGACAAGGTGATTAGGAATTTTGTTTGGGGTGAGGAAATTGCATCTTGTTAAATGGGAGGATGTGTGAAAACTGAAGTCCAAACGAGGGTTAGGTCTCAGGAAAGTAGAAGACATGAATAAAACTTTCCTCATGAAGCTTGGATGGAGATTTTTTTCTAATTGAGACGATCTATGGACCAAAGTACTGAATAGCAAATATATTAAATCATATTTGGGTATTCATAATTTAAAAAAAAAATGGTTGCTCTAATGTGTGGAGGGGCTTGTGTTTCATTTGGAATATAGTCCTTAGAGGTATATCTTGGAACCTTAGAGATGGCCAGTTGGTTAAATTCTAGAAAGACAATTGGGTGGATAGACTTGCTTCACTGGAATCTATTACAGGTCAAGACATTCCTACTACTGAAATTCATCGTAACATTGCTTCCTATGTTACTGAAAATGGGCAATGGAAATGGGATGAATTTCAATAATTTATTCCCCCGTATGCTTATACAAAACTAGCATATGTGATCCCGCCTTCTAAAGAAAATGGCTCAGATAGCATTTTTTGGAATTTCTCTCCTTCGGTAAACTTTTCAACTAAATATGCTTTAGAACTGATAGAGGCTAAAAACAATTTTAATTCTGATCCCAAGTGGTCAAAGATATGGAAATGGAAGGGTCCTCAGAGAATACAATCATTTCTGTGGCTAGTGATTAGAGATAAGCTTCCCACAAGTCTTTTATGTCACAAAAGAAAAGCCATCCTCTCACCGCAATGTTCCAAGTGTGGGATAGATGATGAATCAATGATTCCTACTGTGAGAGACTGTCTAGGAGCCTGAAGAGTATGGGATCAGTTATTACCTTCACATGGCTTCATGCAGTTTTATAACATGGACGTGGAAGATTGGATTTCTAAAAATCTTGACAATCAGCGAAAGTTAGATAATGGTCTGAATTAGAGTCTTGTTTTTTATGTTACTATCTGGTTCATCTGGCAATGGAGAAACCAGTATGTGTTCTGTAACCAAACTACCTAATGTGGATAGGGTCATAGAAGAAGAAGTAATTAGATTCCTAGATAAATACCAACAATTGTAGCAGTGGCAGTTTCATAAATAATTACAACTTTGGAGTTTTGAATTTTGGCAATTCCAAATGCTAGTTTGATTGGAAACGGACCAACGATTTGAAGTCACGAGCCCGTTGCTTTTAGGGGAAATTCGAATGTTTAGGCCTTCAAAAAGGCAAATTTGTGTTTTAATTGCCTTAAAGGTCTTATTTCCTAGTTTGTTTAGGTTTGAACTCTTATTTTCTAGTTTATTTAGGATTTGTTTTAGGGTTTCTATTTAAGAGTTATTGCTTTGGCTTTTGTATATTCAAATTTTCTTCAATTTTTCCAAAATTCATCGAATTTTGATGCTTACACCCAGTAATTGAGAATTGCAAGCGTAAAAGATTAGCGATTCAACAATCGTTAGTCATTATCTTACATTCTTCCGCTATGTCAGTTTGGTATCAGAGCTGTGCTCGTCGGATAAGACAAGATGTCTCGTAGAAGACAGCAACAGCAACCCCAACAGCGTGTAAAAGAAGTTTATAAGCATGATGACCAGTGTCACTTTGAGCAGCGGTTCGAACAGCTAATGGAATAGATGGATCAACGAATTGACAGTATTATGGAACAGCTCATGGAGAAGATGGTTGAGTTGTTAGTCAATCAAAATAGGGGGTAGCCAAACCAGCGATGAGTCCCTAATGCTGACGACCTGAGGAATCCTTTTGCTGAAGGAAATGATGACGAAGGTGACAATAGTCAAGGTTATTATGATATGCCGTATAGACGTCCTCGCTAGCATGATGACAGTGATGACAGGAGGAGATGGGAGGCAGGTATGTGAACTTAGATCCCTAAATTTCATGGTTCTTTAAAACCAGAAGAATTCCTTGACTGGTTGGCTATGGTGGAGGAGATCTTGGACTTTAAAGGGGTGCCAAAGGCTCAACAAGTACCATTGGTGGCAACCAGGTTTCAAGATAGGGCGATGGCTTGGTGGCAGTAAACTAAACAGACCTGAGTCCGATTAGGAAAGTCAAAAATCATGACTTGGGAGAAGATGAAAAAGCAAATGCATTCCATGTTTTTGCCTTTTAATTTTTAGCGTTTAATGTACAAAAGGTTGCAGAATTTGAGGTAAGGAAATCGTTCAGTTGATGATTATACAACTGAATTTTATTAGCTGATTGCCCGTAATAAGGTGCATGAGACAGAGGACTAATTGGTTGCTTGATATATTGGGGGTTTAAGAGAGAAGATTACAGAGACAGTAAACATATTTGATCCTATATCTATTTCTGCGGCACACCAACAAGCTTTGCAGATCGAAAAGAGGCAGCCATGTGGTTTTATGCAAACGACTGGATATGGTAAAGCAGGAGACAGTAGTGCTGTAAGTTGTGTGGGTGGCAAAATGGCCCAAAGAGCTGCTGCAACCAAACCAGGGGTAGTGCCAACCACTATACAAAAGACCGGTTCGAGTAGTGGAATTAAATGCTTTGCATGTAGAGAAGTGGGCCACAGGTAGTCTGAGTGTAAAAAGAGGGGAAAAAAGTAATGTTTGTTGAGGTAGATGAACAATATGAGGATGATGAAGAGGTAGCTGACTTAACAAGCGATCCGGTATTTGATACAAATGATGTTGATAAGGAGGTCATGACTAGTGATGTAGGGGCTGCTGTGGTATTGCAGAGGTCCTACCTAACACCTAGAGCTTCTAATGATGAGTTGTTGCGAAATAATATTTTCCAGTCTACATGCACTATCAAGGGTAAAGTCTGTAGATTTGTGATTGATTGAGGTAGTTGTGAGAATATAATTGCAGCAGAGGTGGTCCAAAAATTAGGAATTCATACTGAAAAGCATTATAAGCCTTATAAGTTGGCGTGGTTGAAACAAAGGGGCGAGGTAATAGTGTCAAAGCATTCCTTGATTTCCTTTTCTATCGGAGCAAAATACAAGGATGAGGTTTGGTATGATATAATAGTCATGGATGCATGTCATTTGTTGTTGGGACAACCTTGGCAGTTTGATCGAGATGTGACTCATTACGGGAAGACTAATACTTACAGTTTTATGTTTGAAGGAGTGAAAATAGTGTTAGTGCCTAATAAGGATCATGATCAATCCAAGCATGTACAGGAAGGCAGCAACGGTTATGTTAATTTATTAAACTTGGCGCAGTTTGATAGGGAAGTGCAGAAGTATGAAGTTGTTTATGTCCTATTTGGAAAGTAGGTGGACAAAGAGATAGTAGTTCCTGATGCAGTCTTACCACTCCTGGAGGAATTCAGTGATGTGTTTCCAGAGAAATTATCTGAAGGGTTACCTCCCATGCGAGATATCCAACATCAGATTGATCTTGAACCAGGTGCAGCATTGCCGAATTGACCACACTATACGATGAGTCCTAGTGAGCATAAAGAGTTGAGGAGGCAAGTAGAAGAGTTGTTGGCTAAGGGATATGTTCATGAAAGCTTGAGTCCTTGTGCGGTACCAGCCCTTCTGTCACCAAAGAAGGATGGTTCTTAGCGGACGTGCGTTGATAGTTGGGCAATTAACAAAATAACTGTCTGGTATTGTTTTCCTATTCCTATATTGGATGACTTACTTGATTAGCTTAGTGGGGCCACAATTTTTACTAAATTGGATTTGAAGAGTGGCTATCATCAAATTCATATTCAAGCTGGGGATGAGTGGAAAACAACCTTCAAGATAAGGGAAGGCTTGTATGAGTGGCTAGTCATGCCGTTTGGGTTATCAAACGCACCAAGCACTTTTATGCGTGTTATGAACCATATTTTGAGGCCTTTCATTGGTAAGTGTATTGTGGTGTATTTTGATGATATTTTGGTTTATAGTGCTAACCTGAATAAGCATATTAGTCAGTTGCGAGAGGTCCTTACTGTGTTGCATAGGGAAAAATTCTATACTGCCCTTAAGAAGTGTGTTTTCTTTACTGCCAGTGTGTTGTTTCTTGGGTATGTTGTGTCAGGTAAGGGTTTGTAGGTAGATGAGACCAAGGTTGAGGCTGTGAAACATTGGCCAAGACCTACTACCATTACTGAGGTGAGGAGTTTCCATGGATTGGCATCATTCTATAGGCGTTTTACTCCTAATTTTAGCAGCATTATGGTGCCTATCACTGATTGCATGAGGCAGGCGGGAAAGTTTGAATGGACAGATAAGGCAGAGAAGGCATTTGAGTTGATTAGATTGCACCTTACTATAGCTCCCATTTTAATGTTTCCATATTTTCATCAACCTTTTGAGTTGCATTCAGATGCTTCTAAGGTAGGAATTGGGGCTGTTTTGAGTCAAAATAGCAAACTAGTGGCGTATTTTAGTAAGAAGTTGTCAAGGCCCAGATTGCGTTATAGCACTTATGATGTCGAATTCTATGCTGTGGTTCAGGCTATTAAGCATTGGCGTCATTATTTGTTTCTATGGGACTTTATCTTGTATACAAATTATGAGGCATTGAAACATTTACACAAGCAAGATAAGATTTCTGCTAGGCATGCGAATTGGGTTGCTTATCTTCAAAGGTTTACTTTTGTGGTCAAGTATAAGTCAGGTGTTACCAACAGAGTGGCTGATGCGTTGAGTAGGTGAAAGACTCTATTGACTAAAACGTCCATTGAGGTTCCTGGTTTTAACTCATTTTCAGAATTATTTGAAACTGACCTATATTTTTCTACTATTGTGGCTAAGGTTAAAGCATGTGAAAGAATAGATTTCTTATTACATGATGGATTTCTATTTAAGGGTAAGCAGTTATGCATTCCAAATTGTATTTTGCGGTGATAAATCATTAAACAGTTGAATGGTGAAGGGCATGTAGGGCGAGACAGGACTATGCAATTGGTTCAGGCTAAGTATTTTTGGCCTACTATTCACAAGAAAGTTGAAAAGCTGGTGCAGAGATGTCGCATTTGCCAGGTTTCTAAAGGAACAGCATCTAATGCGGGTTTTTATATGCCATTACTGATTCCTTCGCAGCCTTGGGAGGAGCTCAATATGGATTTTGTGCTAGGATTAGCACGCACACAACGAGGTAATGATTTTATATTTGTGGTAGTTGATTAATTTTCAAAAGATGGTGCACTTTATTCCATGTAAGAAAACTACAGATGTTGTTCATGTGGCTCAATTGTTCTTTTAAGAGGTTTATAGATTGCATGGATTGCCTATATCTATTATGTCTTATTGAGATACCAGGCTTTTTAGTCATTTTTGGCGAAGTTTATAGAACATGGTGAACACACAGCTTAATTTCAGCAGTGCCTATCATCCACAAACAGATGGGCAAACTGAAGTGGTGAATCGATGTTTAGGTAATCTGTTGAGGTGCTTAGCAGGTGAGCATGTGAAGACCTGGGATCAAAAGTTTTTCCAAGCAGAGTTCACTCATAATCATGCAGTCAATCAAAGTACTGGTTTTAGTCCTTTTGCTATGGTGTATTCTGTTGTACCACGAGTACCACGAGATTTGATTCCTCTTCTAGATAGAACAAGAGTTCATGGTAAGTAGAGAATTTTGTTAGTTGATTATAGGATGTTCATAGGGCTGTCCATGAAAATTTAGCCAAAGCTGCTTCCAAATATAAGCAGGCTGCTGACAAGAAGAGGTGGTATGTCGAGTTTGATGTGGGGGATTATGTGTGGGCAGTTCTTACTAAGGAGAGATTTCCTGGAGGTGATTATAATAAGTTGTCTGCCAAGAAGATTGGAACAGTTGAAATTATTGAGAAGATCAATCCTAATGCCTACCATTTGAAGCTGCCTAGTCACATTCAAACTGCGGATGTTTTTAATGTTAAGCATCTAATTCCATATGCAGGTGATTCATCCAATGATTCAAATTCATGGGTGAATTTTATCCACCCTAGGGAGAATGATGTGGATAGAGTCATAGAAGAACAAGCAATTAGATTCCTAGACAAATACCAACAATTGTAGTAGTGATAGTTTCGTAAATAACTGCAACTTTGGAGTTTTGAATTTTGGCAATTCCAAAGGCTAGTTTGATTGGAAACAGACCAACGATTTGAAGTCACAAGCTGTGCTTGTGAAGCCCGTTGCTTTTAGGGAAAATTCAATTTTTAGGCCTTCAAAAAGGCAAATTTGTGTTTTAATTGCCTTAAAAGTCTTATTTCCTAGTTTGTTTAGGTTTGAACTCTTATTTTATAGTTTTTTTAGGATTTGTTTTAGGGTTTCTATTTAAGAATTATTATTTTGGCTTTTGTATATTAGATTTTTAATAGAATTCAAATTTTCTTTAATTTTTCCAAAATTCATCAAATTTTGATGCCTACACCTAGTAATTGAGAATTGCAGGCCTAGAAGATTAGCGATTGATAGTCGTGCATGATTCAACAATCATTAGTAGTTATCTTACATTCTTCCACTATGTCACTACCCCTATGCAGAGCTCCATCCGAGCTATCCATGTCCAGTGCCAGGAGATTGCAAAAGCTGAAGACAATAAGCTCAACTTCCCCATGCATGGTGTGACCTATTGACAAGCCTGTGTGGTTGGAACCCTCCTGATGTCGATGTGGTCAAGTTAAATACCGATGGTAGTTGCTCTCCTCTGTCCCTCCATGCAGGAGCAGGTGGCCTCTTTCGAGACCATAATGGCAAGTGGTTGCTCGGCTACGTCCAGGGATGCAGAATTTGTTCTCCCCTAGAGTCTAAATTATAAGGTATTTTAAGTGGGTTGAAAGTTGCCCTACATAATGGTTTCAATAAGCTAGTGATTGAAACTGATTCTTTATTAGCAATGGAGGCCATAAACGACCGAAGCAAGCTTTTTGGTAACAACAGCAACCTAGTATGTTCCATTATGCAAATGATGCAAGGGAATGTCAAAGTCACTTGTATCTTCCAAGGTAGAGACAGCAATGCATGTGCTGACTGGTTAGCAAAGGAAGGTGCTGATTCTTGCTCTGATGTGAAGGTCCTGTTTAATCCACTCGTTGCTCTCAATATTCTTCTTATGAATGATTGTATTAATTTAGCTTCCGCTAGTAGTAGCTGCATATAGTTGTTTTTCTTTCTCTTGTTTTCGGGCTTTTGCCTTATTTTATTACCAAAAAAAAAAATTGCAAAAATATTTGAAATGATTAGGTGTAAAGCATCTTTAGGTGGTTTTTTAAGTCCGCCATTAAAATCCCAAGACTCAACCCTAGGAAGGCAGTGGAAACTGTGAAGCTAGAGTATAGAATAAAGGAAGAGACTTAAATTTGAGTAACAAGCCTGTTGGATTAGGTGTTAGGTCCTGCATACAAACTCAAGATTTTTTGACATGCCAACAAAAGAGAAACACGGGTTGCTGTTTCTAAGATTTTATAGAAGATCAAAAAAGAAATTGAAGAAGAACATCAAATTAGGAACTAAAGAAGATTAACAATGTAAAAAAAAAATTGATGAGTAAAATTCAAGGTGGCAATGATGGCATTCAATGTGGCAATGATGGCATTCAAGGTGGAAATAATGTGGCAAATGACATGAATATCTAATGGAATTATATTAATTATAAGAATTCATTAAAAATATGTAGGAACCTAAGAGTTTGATTTGAAATTTTATATTTCTAATATTGAATTTTAAATATAAAAATTTTTAAAAACAATATAATAGCAGTTAATTGAAATTTAAATCCACTCTCAAATAGCATTATGATTTGGCGATGTGATGAAAATAATAATTTAGGTAGTAAAAACAAGAAAAGATTAATGTTTGATGCCCAATTTGAAAAGAGCAAAATTTTGGCACCAATCAGGCTAATTACCCACTGCATAATACATTCCCTGCATATTAACATTGTTGTAACAACATCATAAAGAAATGTTGGACAAGCAATGGTGTGGTTTGGGAGCCTATTCACGTTTACAAGATGATCCTCCAGAAACAGTCTAGTGTCAACAAATCAATTTGGACTTACTCAATAACTAACAAAACAAAGAGAAAATATCAAAGAAAAAGGGATAATGACCCCACAAGTCCTATAAATTGTTAAAATTCGCAATCAAGTCCTAAATAATTTTGTTTTTTTAATTGAGTCCTAAAATCACTTAAGTAATTACACATTAGTCCGCGTATGTTAACTTAAACGGAATCGTCTAATGTGGTAAGTGGAGCCCACTAAATGAACTTACATGGGTAAACATGTAAGATGTGTCAATTTTTCACTACAGATTGAGGTTTAACTTAGGGGGAAAATTAGGGTTTATTTGAATAAATTGATTCTCTTCTTGCCCATGCTCTTATTTCTCTTCTTGTTGAATCTCTTCTTTCTCTTATATTTTCTCTTCCCAAATCGATTATCAAGAAGCAGTTTGATATTGTAATGAGTTTTGTGTTTCCTGTAATCGATTAATAAGATAATCCCCGCCACCACAACCACCATTTTTGCCACCTCCGCCCTTAGTATCGCCTTCCCCATCACTAATGAAGCAACCAGCATCAATGGAGGCAACAGCGTAGGTAAAGGCAGCAGCGTGGGTAAAAGCAGCCTCAAGTAATTTTGATTTCTTGTTTTTTAGTTAATCTTCTCTTTTATTTTTACTAATGAAAAACCAGCATCGCCACCACCATCATTGATATGATCACCTCCACCACCTTACCCACAACTGAACCAGTCAATTTTCACCATTAATGAAGTTGATTTCTTCTTCTTCTTCTTATTTTAAGTATAATTATTTGTACCTTTTGAATTATATGCAATGAAAATATACAAAAATCTAAAGCTAGGGGATGAATTTGAAAGCACAATCAGGCAATTTGTTTTTGGCAAGCTTAGCTTAGCTCCATCCCATATTCTCAATAATACCTATCACGAACATCGCAAGTCGTAAGTTTGTAGTTATATTGTGTATTCTTGTTGTTGATGATGTTGATTTTCTGAATTCTTGTTATTGATGATGTTGATTTTTTCGTTATATTTATTGTTGATGTTTTTTATTTTCATATTATTGTTATTGATGTAGTGGTAGTGGTGTTAATTTGATGGTTGTTGGTTTTTTATGTGGTGGTAGTTGTTGATAATGATAATGATAATGGTGTTTCAGATGGTGTTGGTTTTTGGTATTAATGATGGTGGTGTTGGCTTGTACTGGCGATGGATGATGATGTTGATAGTGGTGCTGACAGTGGGTAATGTTGATGTCGGCGGTGAGCGGTGTTGGTGATGCCAGCGGTGAGCAGTATTGGTGATACCGACGGTGAGTGGTGTTGGCAGTGGGCAGCAGTAGAACGGTGAACTTAGGGAGGAAGAAGATGGGGATGTGGACTTTAACATTTTATTCTATTGAGCTCTTCAACTTTTATTGTATTTTATTAAACCCCTAATCTTTTATTTTCATATACATTAAGGACAAATTAGGGTGAAGTAACGAAATTGTGAAATAAATTTTGTTTACTCTACCACAATTGTGATGTTGGTGGTAAGTTTTAATATTGAACGTGTCATTAGAATTATCAATTGAAGCAAATAACCTCCATGGACATTTTTCCTTACATCTTGCCCTCACCCTTTTTCTTTCATTTTTCACAAAATGTATTTCTAAACCTTTCATAACAACATCTAGCAACTGTAAACCTGAATTATTGCACAATTTCACTACTTTCAGTCTAATTTGTCTTTAATCTATATGAAAATAAAAGATTGAGGGCTTAATAAAACAAAATAAAAGTTGGAGGGCTCAATAGAATAAACTGTTAAAGTTCAGGGGCTTTATTATGGGTTCTCCCAAGAAAAAAAAATTATCAAGAGAATACATATGACTTTTTTTTTTTCTGAATATGAAGAAGACCAGAAACAGCAACTTAAACAACGATCATTTCAACATTAAAAAAAAAAAAAATTCAGGAGGTATTCTTGTGATAATTGTTGGTAGCAACTTTCCATTTTTACCTGATGCAAAGAAATCGAGCTAGTAGCTCCAGTAGACTACCAATGATTGACAGGAAAGTGTTAGCGAAACATTCAGAAAAAAAATTCACTATTATTGATTCACAGATGAAACTCCAATCGTTTGCAGTTGCTTTTTTTTTTTTTATAAAAAAAAGGAAAAAAAAATATATTCTGTATTCAAGAACCGCTTTACCTGGGAGATGGAGAAAATTTTCAAATTGGAGTTGATATATACATTTGCAATAACGAAGGTGAGCAAGTGCGACCACATTAAATCAAGTGAGTTTTCAGCGACAGCATGAATCGCCATTAATTCATTTCCATTGAATTGAAGACTCCTAGCAATTAATTCCAGGAGACGTTTACCAATTTGAACATCCATTTCACTGATAAAATGCGGGCGATTTCTCTGCTCGTCTACCTGATGACTCCACTCAATCCATCCCGTCAATGAGCAAAAGATGCTCGGGACTCTTGAAGAACAATCATAATATCCAGTTCCCACACAAAATACCCAATTAAACAACCTCTATCCCCCAAAAGTCAACAACAATCCCATTAGAAGGGCAGCGCCAACAATACCAAGTCAATCTCATGGCAACAGCAAGTCAAAGATACATACATACATATATATATTAAAGAAAGATCCCAACAGATCATGGATTCGAACAAGAAAGAAAAAAGAAGCAGAGAAGAAGAAGAAGAAGAAGAAGCAGAAGAAGAAGAAGTCAAACGTTATTCTGATTTCGTAGATTAGTTAAGAGAAATGATTAATTGTGATTATATCTATATCAAAGGGAGAAGAAGAATATAAAAACGACGTCGCACAAGCATACAGACAAATAAATGAAGGAATACAAAATACAAAAACACTACCATATATAGTCACCCAAATATAAATATTGAAAATTTGACTGTAACAGAAAACTTAAAGCAATCTCAAAAAAAAGAAAAAAAGAAAAATTTGAGTATTTTTCAAAAAAATAAAAAATAAAAAACAAACAAACAAAAGCAACAAAAAAACGATGGATACCAACAGATTCGATTAACATTAAACAGCTATACCATAACAATCCCAATAATAAAAATAATCTGTATTAAGGACTAATTAAACTGGCTTCTATTCTAGTCAAGTACTCTATTCCACAATACTGTTCTTTTTTCAAGTAAAACCCAACTTTTATGGACCATATCTTTTTTCTACAAGCAAATTTTCATTTTATTTAAGAAATTGAGGGAGAAAAAAACGTGTCATAATAACATCCTTGGTACATCACATATATATTTGTGATGAACTAAGTAGAGTAAAAAAACCACACACACAACATTATTATTACAAGTACGTACTTGACAAAGTCTCTTCATCAGTCCTTTCGAAAAAAAAAAGCGTCGAGTTCTTCAAACTGCAGCACCAGCACCATGATTGTCCAACTCTTCCAAATCTATCCAAACATTCTGACCAAGCAAGGTAAAGACATGCCTTGAAGCTCTTACTCTGTAAGTCACTGCGCCGTTAACTGGATCTATTACCATGTACCATGTTAATTTATCATTAACACGGACACCTTTCAGGTGCAGGAATCGACGCAAGAGCGCTATGCAAATAACCGGTTTACGGTATGGACCATTTCGCCGGGTTGAGAACCGAAACTGAAAGGCATGGCCACGTATATCAAATGCTGAGAACACCATGGCATGGTTTCCTTGGGGGATAGGGAAAGCCCGAAGGACCCTGTTAGGAACATCCATAGCTCGCTGAAAATGTTTCGCTCCGATTCTTACACTGAAGAGCAATATTGTTACCATTTTCAGAACTTATCTACTAATTGTCTTACTAAAAGAAAGGTGGGCAGCGATGGACCTACGCTGTTCACTTGAAGTCGAAGAAGAGGTACCGAATCCGAACTGAGCCCTTTAACAGACATTATATAAAAGAAAAAATGTTTAATTTATAAAAAATCATGCAACGAAATAACCAAACTATAAATGGGCATAGATAGGATGGATTTTCAAACAGCGACAACAGCGACATATACATATAGATATATTCAAACTTTATTTCCACAGCGACATATATATTTATATATATATATATATATATATATATGTATGTATGTATGTATGTATATATATATATATATAATGTTGTAATAAATCAATGATCATAAGTTAACAACCACAAAGACACTTATACTCCTGATCTGATTGATGGGCATATTTGTCTGGTTGCAACTTCTACTAATTCCTGACATGTTGCAAGTTCTTCTAATTCCTTACATGAATGTCATAATGAATGATGACATGAACAATGATGTTATTATGATGGTATAACCCCTTATATTTATTACTTTTTATTACTTTGACACCTTAACTTACAGTTTCACCATTTTAATACTTAAACTTGTCTAAAATTTAATTTTGAAACTCCTACTGGCACATGTGGTATGAAATAACAAAACAACACATGCCAAATTTTAAGATTTGACTAACCAAAAATGCAAGTAGAGGTGTCAAACTAACAAAAAATAGCAAGTACAAGGGTGATAGATGTGTTATGTCATCAAATTAGTGCATTTTAGGTGAGTTTAAGTGGTAAAATGATAAAATTGTAAGTCAATGTGTCAAATTGACAAATTATACCAAGCACATCGCAAATGTATATTATGATTAAGTTATTACAATTAATCCATGTTTGTAACCTCTTGAAAAAAAAAATTATATATTATAATTAAGAAGTAGTGAATTACCGTAATTTCATTTTTAAATTTTAATACTTTTATAACACTTTTTAAATTTCTATTTTAGATTTATCTCATCTTTATATTTTTCAATTTTATTTAATTTACACAATAGTATAATAATGAATGAACACTAATTTTAAATGATTTTAAACACATTAATTACTAAAATAAATTTTAAACACAAAACTAAAATTATGAATTAAAATATAATTAAAAATAATTTTCAATTATGTCATCTTCTTTAATCAAATATTTTTAATTTACATGAATTTTTATAATTATATTAATGTGCATTCGTAAAATATAATAATTTTAATTTTATATATATATATATATATATGTATGTATGTATGTATGAAGAGGGGAGAAGACAAGTAAAATTATAAAAAATTCTTAACTCATTATTATATAAAAATTGGATAATTTTGCCTTTTACTAATAAAAGTAAAATTAAATTAATTAAAATATAACTTTGTTTTGATATATAATTTTAATTTGATAGAAAGTTTATTTTCTATTTTAATTAGGTTAACTTATATTTTATCTCTCATAAAAATTAAATTAACTAAAATAAAATTCTAATTTAATTGAAAGTATGTTTCCTATTTTAATTAGGTTAAATTCTTTTTATCTCTAATAAAATAAAATAACTTTAAATTAATTAAATTGTACTTTTAATTTAATTGAAAGTATATTTCTTTTTCTAATTAGGTTAATTTATATTTTATCTATAATAAAAATAAATTAATTAACATATAATTTCAATTTAATTGAAAATATATTTCTTATTTTAACTATGTTAATTTCTATTTTATCTAAAAAATTAGATTAATTAAAATTTTAGTGATAATTTTGTAAAAAATATATATTTTTCTATTTTGATTAGGTCTACTTATATTTTATCTAATATAAATCAAATTAGATAACATAATTTTATAAGTCTTATTATATTAAAATTTAATAAGTAAATAATTAAAATCAAAATTAATAAATTTTATGAAAATAGAAAAACTACATAATTTTTTTTAAAGTAGATATGTTTATAAATTAATAAATAAAAAATGAAGCATATAATTTGTTTGAAAGTATATTTTATGTAAAAAAAGTAGTATAATGATTATTTTTAGATATTTTTATAAAATTTAATAAAAAAGAGTTAAAATTAAATTAAGGAATATTTATCAATTAATTGTTAGTTGAACTTAAAAAATTATATCAAATTAATTTTTGTATAAATAAAAGTATTAATATTAAAAATATTGAAGAAATAAAGTGTTATAGCTCCGATTATAAGTTTAATGAGATTGTAATATTTAAATTGTTATATAAAGAAAATATAACTTTTATTATTTTTAAATTTATTATTAACAAATAACTAATTATTTTTTATTATCTTATGAATAGTTATGACCATAATATTTTTTTATATGAAATCAATTCTAGAGTTGAGAAAAATTAATTATAAAATTATTGAAGTAATGTCATTTAATTATTTAAATAAAAGATTTTAAAAAAAATTAATGAATTATAACTATATTATGTTAATATCAAATTGTTATATAAATAAATAATGCTGTTATTATTTTAAAACTCTTATTTAATTATAATAATAATAATAATAATAATAATATATTTAATTATTTATTTATTATACATCACGAGTCAAATAAATGTTTTATTCACTTGTGAAACACAAGATTATTTACTAGTATATATAAATATACGAAGAGGGGATGACAGATAAAATTACAAAAAAGTTTCCGTTCATTATTGTATAAAAATTGGATAGTTTAGTCATTTACTAATAAAAGTAAAATTAAATTAATTAAAATATAATTTTAATTTTATTAAAAGTCTATTTCCTATTTTAATTAGGTTAACTTCTATTTTTTCTCTAATGAAAATTAAATTAATAAAATATAATTTTAATTTTGTTGAAAGTATGTTTCATATTTTAATTAAGTTAAATTCTATTTTATCTCTAACAAAAATTCTAATTTAATTGAAAATATATTGTCTATTCTAATTAGGTTAACTTCTATTTATCTTTAATAAAAATTAATTTAATTTAAATATTATTCTTATTTGATTGAAAGTATGATTCCTATTTTAATTAGGTTAACATATATTTTCTCTGCAAAAAAATTAAATTAATTAAAATGTAATTCTAATTAAATTGAAAGTATATTTCATATTCTAATTAAGTTAACTTCTATTTTATCTCTAATAAAAATGGAATTAATTAACATATAATTATAATTTAATTGAAAGTATATTTTTTATTTTAGTTATGTTAATTTAAGTTAATTAATTAAATTTTAAGTGACAATTTTGTAAAAATATATGTTTTTCTATTTTAATTAGGTCTACTTATAATTTATCAAATATAAATCAAAATAGATAATATAATTTATAAGTCTTACTATATTAAATTTAATAAGTTAATAATTAAAATCAAAATTAATAACTTTTATGAAAATAGGAAAATTATATAATTTGTTTTAAAAGTAAATATTTTTATGAATTAAAAATTAATAACAAAAAATAGTTAAAATTAAAATAATTAATATTTATCATTTAATCATTAGTTGAACTTAAAAATTACATTAAATTAATTTTTGAGTAAAGAAAATTATTAATATTAAAAATATTGAAGAAATAAAGTGTCATAGCTCAAATAAAAATTTACTGAACTTGTAATAAATTATAAGTTTAACAGGGTTGTAATATTTAAATTCTTATATAAAGAAAATATAACTTTTATTATTTTAAAATTTTTATTAAAAATAATAATTATTTTTTTTATTATCTTGTGATTAATTATAACCATAATATTTTTATATGAAATTAATTCTAAAATAGAGAAAAATTAATTATAAAAATATTAAAAGAATATCATATAGTTATTTAAATAAAAATTTATAAAAATTATAATAAATTATAACTATATTAAAATAATATCAAATTGTTAATAATGATAGAATTCCTTGTACCATGCATGCCACTACACCTCATCTTGATCACCTACAGCTAAAGGAAACAAACATCATGCCAGATATTATTCAAAGAGATCTTACAAATCATGATCATACCATCAATCAAAGATATTTCCTTTGCTAATTTATCTCTCCCTTACCATCTATAAATATGTTTGTTGCACTCTATTGTAACCTGTTCTACCGTTTGATCTCTCGTGTATATATAGGACCGTTGTAAACTCTGAATGGTAAGGAATGTGTGTAAACACCCAATTTTGGGATAGTCAAGTGTGGATGCGACAGAGGACTCTAATGATGAAAACTTGTTGCAAATAGGTTTCCAATATTTGAATTTCGGATCTCAAAGCTTAATTGCATTTTGTAGGACTCAATTGTAACATTTTTTAAGGACCCAATTGTAAAGTTTTTAATTCTTTCAAGGGTCATTTTGTAAGTAAAAGTAAAAAAATCACCGATCGGAATTATGTAATTTCGACCGAAAATACACAATTCCAATCGAAACTGCCGGAATTACATATTTCCGATTGGAAATATGTAATTCCAACTGGAATTATACATTTTCAGTCAGAAATGCATAATTCCGATCATAATTATGTAATTCCGACCAGAAATATACAATTAGGATCGAAATTGCACAGTTCCGATTATGGTGATTTTGATTTTTCTTAATTTTTTCAGTGAATTTTGATTGGTGGAAAATATTTTGAAAATAAAAAAATAAAAGATAAACTATTTTTATCCTGATAATCATGTATTATCGGGTTCTTTTTGGATTAAATTTTTTTTTTTTTAAAAATAAATCTTTATCTCCTGTAATTCAAATCACGAGAGAGAGAGAGAGAGGGAGGGGGGTCTCCTAAGTTTATAAAAACCCTTAGCATTTTTATTTAAGAGGAGGCTCTCTTTTCTAAAAAAAAGTTTTAACGCAGAAACAAAAAAAATCTTCCCTCAAATCTGCAGATCCTATTCCCAGATGGTGAATCAAATCAACTCTGAGGAGCAATCAATACTGCATCCATCTCATCTATCTTTTTTTCTTTTCTTTTGTTTCGTTTATTTTATTTTATTTTGTTTAATTTTTTAGAACTCTTTTTAATCATTTTGTTGTTGTTTTCATGATATTGATGATTATGGTGGGAGTGACCTAAACTGTGGAACCCTACGTCACTAAACTGATAAAAACCTATGAAGATCCATGGAATGTCATGGATTAAAGCCCTGTAATAATTTTGTATAGTTTTTTAGAGTTTC
>CATIWM010013719.1:0-29544 GCA_949671775.1 Mallotus repandus | reverse complement strand
TAATAAAATAAAAAAATACAAAATAAAACACAAGAAAAACTAAAAAACTAAAATAAACTTAACATTGTTTAATAATAAAATAGACACATACAACATCACTAGCTATTTCACCAACAACTTTCACAGCAGTTTTTATAACATCAGAAAAATCACCAATATCATCTACATCATCATTCACATCCTAACATAAATACACAAAACACATAATAGTGTATCAAATACCACAAATATTCAAATAAGATACAAAACTCAGAATCCTTTAAACCACAGAACGTACACAAGAAGAAACACTTTGAAGCAACATCAACACTGTCTTTATTCACATCATCATCCCTAGATTTCCCTTCATCTTCAACTCTACCATGAGAAGAAGAACCACCTCCAACATCATCACCAACAGGCCCTAAAAAGAAAAAAAATTTATATCAATATCAATTATTAAAAAAAATAAAATTTTAAAAAATAACAACCACCTCCAACACCAAGACCACTACCATCACCCTCTCCATCTCCATCTCCATCTTTATCCTTCTTTTCAATGTTAGTAACATCGGCAATATCTTCATCCTTATCTTCTTCTTCCTCCTCATCATTCTTTTCATCATCATCACTTTCATTAGAGCTTTCTTTATCTTTTCCTTCTACACCTTTCTTCAATTTAGAAGCAACATTCTTCTGACCAACATCCGTAGGCTGAAAAATAAAAAAAGAATCATATTAGAATATATTTAGTATATTAAAAGTGTAAAAACACAAAACAATATAAAATAGTTCACACAGCTACAACAAAAACAAAATATAATTAGAATCTTACTAGTATATTATTAATATATAATACTGAAAAAAATTGAAAAACCTCTTTAGTAGCCCTTTTCTTCTCCACAAACACAATATTATCATAAGAATAATAAACATCATCACCCTCCTCTTCTGCTATCCCACTAGAATCAACATGAGTTCTAAAAAAATATTCAGCTTGCAAAAAAGGTATCAAATTCAAATATTTTCAGAATATAATAACTATAAAATACAAAAAAAAAACCTTAAAAAAACACACCTCATCTTCTGCAATCACTCCTAACTTGTTCATAACCAACGTCATATACCCAAAAACAGTATCAAACTTCTGAACCATATTTTTCTTCAACTCCTTCACATCTTTGGACAAAATTTCTTGGGTTTGAATGGCTGTTTTCAACCTAGAACCATGAGAAGAGTAATCTTGAAATTCAGCCCCCAAAGAACTCTCTCCGGTCTTCAAAAAACCTTCTTCTTCTTCAGAACTTCCCTCAGCATAACCAATACCAATAGATTTTCCTTTATTGAAAAAACTACTTATATTCAACTCTTCACTTTCAGCAACAATTGGGGTAATGTTTTTCAGATTCAACTAAAAAAATGCAATTAAACCACAAAAAAATAAAACAAAAATTAATATAAAAATAATCACCTTCTTTGAGGATTCTCTAAAAATATTCCGCTACAAAGTCTTAAGACGAGTCAACGAACAAGTATAATTCAACATTAATAGTACAAGACCACCACGAACATGTGTAGCAGAATAATCACACAATTTACCAACAATATAAGGACAACACTCATAAAACCACAACTGAAATGCATACGGAAACCCATTAAGCCTATAAAAGTATTGGTGATGCAATTTACACTTATTAGCAAACCTTTCTTTCAAAGAATCCAGATCAAACACATCTTTCCCCCATGCATAGGTTTGAAAAGACCCACTGACAACAAGATCCAAATTTTGTTTAGAAACAATCTGACTTTTTTGATCTGAAAATAAAAACATCTCCAAAAAATACAAAACAGTAATTTTCAAGCAAGCTTTATCATTCTCCCACCTTTTCGTAGAAAAAAAATTTCTGAATCGATTGCTTATTGATCTTACTCACAGACCTAAAATATTTCTGAACAATATCATTTTCTTTCAAATAAACACCTACATTCCTAAAATCAGGAACACAGTTCAACCCAGTAATTACTGCAAACTCATATAAACCAAATCTCAGCTTCATCTCACAAACATTAAACCACATTTCTTTTAAATTAGGCTGCTTCAGTTCACGTAAAAGCAAGGAGTGAATAACCTGATATTGAACTTCAAAATTTGGAATATCAAGAAATGACCCAAAATAAGTAGCTCTAAACAAGGCCAACTTTTCATCATTCAACACCTTTTTAATATTCTCAATAACTTTGTAACTCAGAGAACAACCAATTTTAGCAACAAAATGCTCACTAGGAATAAAGAAAGGATGCCAATCTTACAAATATATATATATATATATATATATATATATAGGCAGGGCTAGTCACGCGCCTAAGTGTTTGGTGACCACGGCACTGTGCAAGCACAGGGTCTGCTAGGAAATACAAGATGGGCTTATGGCCCATATTAGAGATGGAGTCACCACCCAGATGAAAACCGGGACACACTTTACAACAACTAGATTCCACGGAGGTACCTAGCAACCGTCTTAAGAGACAGGGTTCGGAAACTAAGTATGGGCTTTTGGAATGCCCACACAACCTTTCGGTTAGCCTCCATGTGTGTTTCATATTTTTTTGTCTTGGATTATTGTGAATCTCACGCGCCCAAGTGTTTGGTGACCACGACACTGTGCAAGCTCAGGGCCTGCTAGGAAATACAAGATGGGCTTATGGCTCATATTGGAGATGGAGTCACCACCCGGATGAAAACTGGGACACACTTTACAACAACTAGATTCCACGGAGGTACCTAGCAACCATCTTAAGAGTCAGGGTTCAGAAACTAAGTATGGGCTTTTGGAATGCCCACCCAACCTTTCGGTTAGCCTCCGTGTGTGTTTTGTATTTTTTTTTATCTTGGATTATTGTGAATCGCATTCATTTTCACTTTTATAATTACCAACTTTGATCATTAATCCTCTTCATGCTTATAACCTAAACATTCATTGCACATAATAATAACTTACAACCATTCATTCTAAATAAATGGGGGAGAGGGGATTAAGGATCACAACGTTTTAATTCTACAAAATAAGAATATACAGAAAATAAACTAAAGTAAACTAGAAATAAACACTAATACAAACAAAATAATCAAAAGAGAGGCTCAAAATGACCTCTCAAGAACTAATTAAGGGGGATAGGCTCCCTAGGATTGCAGATCACCCCCACAATCCCTGCAAAACTGAAATGATAACATTTTCCACAAAAGGAGGCATTTATACTAACATCACATAAACAAGCACAAATATTTGCATGGATATCAAAAAATATTCAATTAAGCATCGTTCTTTAACTAATTGCATGCAATATAAGATATAAATCAAGGAAAAATATGTAAAAGCATAATCATGTGAAAACATCAAATATATAAAAGCATGATTATGCAGGATTCTGGCTGAGAGGCGATTCCAATTTGCCATATCATGAAGAGATGACGTCTCTTTGAAGAGATGTCATCTCTTGAACAAAATACAACAATATTACATGTCACTTAAAACATAAGTAATCCTAAAATGGAGTCAAATAGATAAATTTTGACGCAAATAAATGTAAATCTATGATTAACACTCAATATTTCAAGTAATCATGCCTTCTAATGAACTTCAAATAACAAATAAACCAAGAATCAATTAAGAAATGAAATTTTATATGAAATGAATATTTGAAAGCTTAAAAAGGGGTTCTCACTGATTGAAGCTGGCTTGAAGCTCCTAACTAAGCCCTCAGAGTTTTTTTTTGATGACTTTTAAGTGTATTAAATGCAAGGTCACCTCTTCTTCCTCAAAGTAATGGACTATTAAGCCTGATTTTCACTCCTTCTTCCTCTTCTTCTCTCTCTTTTCTTCTCTTTTCCACTCTCTTTTCTTCAGAACATTTTTTCCTTCTTTTCTTCCCCTCCTCTTCTCTCTCCAGAATTCCTCCACCCACTCAAATGGTCCCTAACCACTCTCATTTATTGCCTCTACCACCTCCACCCTTCCCTTTCCAAAACCAAGGTTAATTCCTCCCACCTAGTGTTTTTCATCATTGCTTCCCCATTTTCCTAAGCTTAATTTGGTCCAAAAAGTCTTTGTTTCACATCTAAATCTCCAATTATGGGATATATGGGCCCTTCTTCACTTAAACCATCCATAAATAGCATTTAATGTAAAGTAGGTCGGCCAGTGATGAGGCGTCGCCTCACCGATGCCTGGGACGAGGAGGAGGTGCCCCTTTGTTGAGGGGGTCTCTTTGACCCAGGCTTGGCTTGGGCCTTTAGGCCAAAAGGGCTTTTGGGCTTGGGTTTATTTTTAGGTTCAAATAAGGTCTTAGGTATTTGTGTTTGAGTGTTTTGGGCCTAAATAGGGATTTTGGGCTTTTGAGTCCATTCTCAAAGAAATCTTTGGGCTTTCTCAGATTCAAAAATCTATACTTATCTCATCATCGGGCTTTCATTGCAGGCCTCACACCGGGGTGCTTACAGTTTGCCCCATTGGTTTTTGAAAAACTGAATTTGAAAAATCAATTTTTTGAAAAAGCAACATGCGACAAAATCGGTAAGCAGTGAAAGTGACATACCTGACCTTCGAGCTTTGTTTGAGCTGTCAGCCTCTGGAATTCAAACCCGAGAGGTCAAGTTTTAGACTCACTGTAGTATCTTGAAATGTGACCATGATCCTTGGGATTTCCTGGCTCGATCAGCCACTTATTAATAATTTTTCATGATCCTTGAGTCTTTCTGACGCAAAAAGTCACTTAGTAAAAATAGAAGATGGAAACATGACCATGATCCTTGGGTTTTCCTGGCCCAATCAATCACTCATTAATAATTTTTTATGATCCTCGAGTCTTTTTGACACAAGAAGTCACTCAGTAAAGAAGATGCACTTCAGTGACCCAAACCTGAATAGACATCCTTGACACGCGCACTTCGGGGATTCAAACCCAACCAGATGCTTTTGACACGTGCACTTCAGGGATTCAAACCCGATTAGACGCTCTTAAAAAAGAAGGATGCACTTCGAGGATTCAAACCTGACTATACATCTTTAAAATGTGCACTTCAGAGATTCAAACCCTATTAGACGCTCTTGACACATGCACTTTGGGGATTCAAACCCGACCAAACGCTCTTAAAAAAGAAAGATGCACTTTGAGGATTCAAACCTGACCAGACATCTTTGAAATGTGCACTTTGAAGATTCAAACCCAACCAGATGCTTTTAAAAAAGAAAGATGCACTTCGAGGATTCAAACTCGACTGGACGCTCTTGACACGTGCACTTCGGGGATTCAAACCCGACCAGACGCTCTTAAAAAAGAAAGATGCACTTTGGGGATTCAAACCCGATTAGACATCTTTAATTGACACTTCGATTAGACAATCTTCAATTCTTCAATATCAGTTTCGGGATACACCCGAGAAGCAAGATAACAATTCTCTATTTTTCTAAAAAGTTTCTTTTCTTTTTTCTTGTTTTTCTTTTAGGTTCTGCTGGGGATGCCTATTTCACGGGCCTTTCCTCCTTTGGCTAATGGGCTCTTTTATTCTCCTTCCTTCCTTCCTTTCTCACCAGGATTTCCCTCCTTACCCTTCCTCTTTTCAATATATAGGTCCCTTCCTTACCTTTCAAACTCACTTTTCTTTTTGAATTCTCTTTTCTTTCCCTCAATTATCCTTTTCACTTTTAAAAGCTTTCTTTGCTATGGATGCTGCGCAGACCCTAGATTTGCCTGCATGGGACCCAGTACCACCTCCAGTATGTTCTCTACGTAACTTTAGCCTCGACATTGGGGATGAGGTACCTCTTTTAGCAGACGTACGATCCCATTTCTGTGGATTAGCGACTGGAGAGGTTAGTGTCCAATTTCTTTAATTTTTCCATGCAAATAACATGAAATAGTATTGAGTTATTGCTTAGGAATGCATGTTTATTGATTTAACCAAGCGAAATTTGATTAAATTGAACAAAATTGCACAAAATGAGTTTGAGTGTCAGTTTTCTGGCATGAAGAGGTGTCACCTCTTCGTTGGGGCGATTGCCTCTTTGAAGAGGCAATCTTCACCTGAAGAAGAGGCATTCACCTCTTCATGTTCGAGCCATTACAAAGGGGTAATCGCCTCCTGGCGAGGAGGCGACGTCCCTTCGATGGGGCATCGCCTCTACACGTAAAGGCGATCGCCTCATTACCAGAAACTCAATTTCTTTTTAAATTTATTTATCTAGACCAATAATTCAACTCCCTATCTGGTCCTGTAGCTTGACTCCCACACTTTCAAGGGTGCAAGGAATTTTTGTGGTGCCCACATATGGTATGATAGCTTCCCGGATGGCATCAAGGCCCGTATTCGCGATACCAGGTTTGTTTTGAATACCATTATCTGCTAACACTTCTTTCTTTTTTGTAGGATTGGGCCCTAGAGTTAGAGTTGATCGTGGGGTTAACCCATGTTTGTGATACTCCATTCCCTGCTATGGTGAGGTGGGGCCCTAGTAGAGCTTGGAGAAGGCTAGTTGCTCGCGTGCATATTTATCATGAGCGACTGAATAACCTGACGCCTGATGAGGTACAATACCTGTAAACATAATTATAATCAATAACATATTTGTTAAGTACATTCATCTACCTACTAGCCTACTTTTTGTAGCTGTGTCAGGATTTATGGGGGCCACAGGCAGAGTGGTCACCAGCCATGATTCATTTGTTTTCGCTCTCCAGGAAGAGGGTCTTACTTTGAGGACCTGACTATAGGGTCTGGTTCCTTAGCGAGAGGATACACTAGTGGCGCTCAGGGCCTCGGTTGAGACGATCACCTCTCCCTCCTCGTCGTAGCATGCTTTGGACATATCAGTTAAAGGGAGATGAGCTGGATAAGGCCATTGCTGGGGAGGATGCGGATGAATACTGCGAGAGGAGGAAGTCTCGATACATGGACTTTATGCAGACCCATCTATTGTAGAGGGTGCCCCTGGCTGCATCGACATCTCAGGTAATGTGACCCTTTTGAATATATTGACTAAAATTGTCATATATAAATGTCCTTCTTTTGATTTGATTTTCTATTTTCAGGCTCCAATTAGGAGGCCCATAGTTCTTCCCAGGCCTTCTGCACATGAGTAGCCACCTCAGCGTCCTTGGGTTGAGTAGAGGGATGAGGGCACCTCATCTAGAGCTCCACTTGCTAGAGCACCTTCCATCACCATCTTAGACATAGTGGTTGGATGTCTTACTACCACTCCTGACCTGATGGCTTAGTGTTGGCTACCTCTTGGCGACTTGTCTTGCTAGTTCCTTACACTAGATGAGAGTCTGGAGCCTGTGTTCACTCTAGAGGCCGCTACTCATGTGAGTCTCTCTTCACTCTATTTTTTGCGTTTCTTAACAAATGTTTAGCACTAACAGTTGATTTAACATGCAAATATCTCAGGATCAGTGTGAGTATATGTATAAGGTCATCGAGGTTGAGCGGGACTACTTCATACAGGTCATCCAGCGATTGAAGGTAAAGCACTTCCTTATATTTAATATATATGCATGCTCTCATGATTTCGTACCCCTTTTATAGTGTTTGGACAGGATTGGGGCGACGGCAGGCAAGCTAGGATTGATGCTCTTGAGCGCTAGGTTGCTGCCCTCCAGGTAGATGAGGAGGAGGAGAATGAGGAGCATACTGGTGATGGCGACAAAGAGGAGTGCATCGGTGATGCATGAGATGAGCAGGACGATGCTGCTGAGGGTAAGGAGCATGCTGATGATGCTGGCGATGGCAGTAAGGAGGAGGGGCATGAGGACGATGATGATACAGAGAGCACTAACTCTGCTGCATCATATATTAGGATAATTTTGATTGTTCTTGATTGTTATTCTATTTTGCTTAGATGGTTTTCATTTTTTTCTTTCACATTTTGCACTGAACAGATAATGTAGACTTATATATCTTGACTGCATTTAGAATTAATGAAAGGAGAATTTTATTACAGAAA
Source organism: Mallotus repandus (assembly GCA_949671775.1). Classification (NCBI taxonomy): domain Eukaryota; kingdom Viridiplantae; phylum Streptophyta; class Magnoliopsida; order Malpighiales; family Euphorbiaceae; genus Mallotus; species Mallotus repandus. Next base: position 21,565 of record CATIWM010013719.1, on the reverse strand, counting down.
ATATTTTCTCTGATTTTGATAACTGAAGCTTGCATATACAGTACAGTTAATTTACAATCAAATAGGAAAATATGTCCTCTAACTGTTCAAGAGTCGTTGCCTCTTTACAGTTGCCTCAGTTCGTAGAGGCAATTGACTCTGCGATAGTCAGGCTGCTGCTATAAAAATCCCCAAATTTGCTTAAAATCCTTAATTCTTCTCTTTGATTTTCTCTTTCATTTTCTCCACCTGAACCACCTTTTAACCACCTGAAATGACTGAAAGAAGCCTGAAACAACTACAACTGATCCTAAAAAGCTTAGATGGAGGATCATGGTCAAGCTTAGATGGAGGATTGTGGTTAAGATTAGAGCCATTCCTTGCACGGTAGGAGGATCAATTTTCCATTTATTCATGTTCTTACTCAATTATGAGATTCTTAGAAACATGTCTTCATATTCAATGTTATGGAGCTTTGCCCTTGCTAGAGGAGTTCTAAGCCATCCTAGGCTCTCAACTGAATTCTGGTTGTTAGATCGCAGTTCCTTCAATTAATACCCTGAATTTGCACTTTATACAGTATTCAAATGGCCCGAATGTTCAAATTTTCACCTCAGTCTTCACTTCGCCGCATCTTTAGTACTGAGATCCTAATAGACTCTCTTCTAGAAGTAGTAGTGGCAGTGGATAACAAGGAAGCATATTAGCCTCGAATGCTAGCCTTTTATCTGTATGCTTAGTTCCTGCTTGTTTCTCCTTCTGGTAATGACGATTCCAAGATTCTGCATATCTTGGATCAAGTGGAAGCATACATGAACCCTTTTCGTCTCATACTGGCTGAAACAATCATCATATTGGATAACTTTGCTGAGACTAGGCGCTTCTCTGGGAGTTTGATGCTATTGGAGGTTAGCTTTTTTATCCCTTTCCTTTATTTTTTACTTTACTGCAATTCTCATCTGCTTGTCACCTCTATAGGCATGGTTTTATTAAAAATTGAGGTTATTGGAACCTCCTCAAGACATTACTCATTACAGAGCTAACTACCGTACTAGGAGACTTTATCCCATTCCATAGGATGTTTAGGGCTGGTTAGCTACTTTCCCTGACACTTTGATTTAGTGGATGTGTCCTTAGTGGAGATTGTAACATGTGACCATTCGGTCCTACACTTATTTTATTCCTGTAGCTGGCCTTCATTTTGCTACTTTCTATAATCTGGCTCAGCTCTGTAGACAGTATGGGCAAAAATAATTAATTATGGGACTAGTTCATGAGTTTGAACCAGGGCCACTCTCTCAAAATTTCCTGGACAACTTAGTTGGGACTTGGCCTCGCAGAACCATTCTGAGACGCATTAACTACAATGGAGATCTATCCACTGATGATCAGTATAAGGAGTGGATTCAACTACAACAAATAGAAGGGGATTAATTTGAAAAGTAAAAATGAACAAGGGAGTTGCAGGCATCGAGTGCGCAACAAAAGAAAAGAAGACAAATTTAGGTTCATGTAACTTAGTTTTTTACTTTAACCTTTTGCTACATGGAATTTCCTTTTTAGTTAAAAATTTTGTAGTGAACACTTAACGCAATGTGCAACAATAATAAAGGCAATCCATTCCATTTAATATAAGCACAAAGTGGTTATACATTTTTCCTCTAACATATCTCCTGTCGTTAATTGGCTTGCCCTTGCAAGTTTTCCAATAAACAATTTTTCCTCTCTCTCTCCTTTTATATGTCTTTAATTTTTTCCTAGACCGCCTTTCTCAAGGTTTTCAATCCAATAGAAATTTTTAATTTTTAATTTTTAATTTTTCAAGTCTCTAACTTTTGCCTAGGTAGCCTCTTTTGAGATTTTTCTCCTAGCGAGACTTTATAGAAAGTACTTCTTCAGCTTTTTCAGATTGATGGGCTCTCTGAAATTATTCTCCTTTAGATAAGAAAGGATTGCGGCACCCTCGGAGAATAACTTCTTCACTAAATATGGGCCTTCCCAGTTCGACTTAAACTTCCCCCTCAGATCTGTCATGATTGGCCTTGTGAGTTTTAAAACCAAATCACCCTCCTTAATCTTGCCCGGCTTGATCTTCTTATTGTAAGCCCAAGCCATCTTCTTTTGATATAGCTAAGAATGATACACGGCCTTCACTCTTTTCTCATCTAATAGAGTTAACTGTGCCAATCGACTTTCCACCCACTGATACTTAAAAATTTTGGATTCCAAGAGAACCCGCATGGACTGAATTTCCAATTCTACTGGTAGTGCTGCCTCACATCCGTATACTAGCGAATATGGAGTTACGCAAGTGGATTTCCTTGCAATAGTTCTATATCCCTATAGTGCGAACTGAAGATATTCAAACAAATCTTGGTAGTTTTCCAGCATCTTGGACAGAATCCTCTTCACATTCTTATTGGCGGCTTTCACTGCACCATTCACTTGTGGTCTGTACGGAGATGATCTGTGATGCTCAATTTTTTATTCTTTTAGCAAAGCAACTGTCTCGACTTAAAATTGAACACCATTATCAAAGACAACGTGATGAGGTAAACCATATCAGTAGAGTATGTTATTCTTGATAAACCTTGCCATTTGTTTTGATCCAACAGTGGTATATGATTCCGCCTCAACCCACTTGGAGAAATAATCAATAGCCATTATAATGTAACGATGTCCATTTGATGCTTTTGACCTTATCTCTCCTATAATGTCAATTCCTCATACTGCGAGAAGCCATCCCCTGAAGTTCCATGGAAGTAAGTGACAAACATCACCATATGCTTGACAGTTATGACACTTCTTCACAAATTTCATGCAGTCCATTTCCATTGTTAGCCAAAAGTATCCTTGACGTGCTATTTTCTTAGCCAAGACTGTTCCATTCATATGCAGACCACATACTCCTTCATGAACTATTTCCATGAGCTTTTGGGCTTCATCTTTAACCACACATCTGAGATGTACTCCAGTCGGTGCTCTTTGTATAGCATTCCATTATGACTGATGAATTGATGAGTTAGCTTGATTATTGGTGACGTCAAATTCTAATCTCTTCGCCATTGGAATCATTTCTCCTTCTGGTGAGATCAGAATTACACCAATACCTGCTCCTTTGTTATTAACCGTTCCATCGAAATACATCATCCATGTGTGGATTTTAATTGCTCCCAAGTGCTCATCTGTAAATTCTAACTCCCACTCCTATCCATCATCTACCAGACTCTGAGCTAGGAAATTAGCAACAGCTCTCCTTTTCACCACTTTCTTCGCCACATAGTCGATGTCAAACTTAGTGAGCAAAACTAGCCATCTGGCTAATTTCCCTGTAAGTGATAGGGTCTGCTAAAGATGCCTGAGAGGATCATATTTAGAAACCGCCTGTATCCTGTAAGATTGAAAGTAATGCTAGAGCTTATTTATTGCCCAAATCACAGTTAGGCATATTTTCTTTATGAGACTATAATTAGATTCGTAGGGTAAGAGTTTCTTGCTCAAGTAATACATGACATGTTCTACTTTTTTGTTACCTTCTTAAGTTAACATCGCACCTATTGCCTCTCTTTCAATTGCCAAATAAAGAATTAGAAGTTTGCCTGGTCTCGGTGGCTGCAAGACTGGAGGATTCATCAAATAATTCTTGATAGTTTCAAACCTTTGCTGACACTTATCATCCCAGATAATTGGCTGATTCTTCTTTAAGAGCTTAAAGATTGGCTCATAAATAGTAGTCAGTTTGGCTGTGAACCTGCTGATGTATTGTAGTTGTTCGATGAATCCTATGACTTCTTTCTTATTTTTTGGCGCAGGCATTTCTCTGATTGCTCTAACTTTATTGGATCCACTTTTATGCCTTTCTGGCTGATGATGTACCCTAGAAGTTTTCCTGAAGTTACCCCAAAAACACACTTCTTCGAATTTAACCTGAGGTTGTACTTTTCAGCTCTTGCTAGAAACTTATCCAAAGCTGCAAAATATTCTTCCCTGGTCGGAGACTTTACCATCATGTCATCCATATATACTTTAATCTCTTTATGGACCATGTCATGTAGCAGCATGGTAGCTATCCTATGATAAGTGGCTCCTGTATTCTTTAACCCAAACAACATGACCAAATAGTAGTAGACCCCCTATTCAGTGGTGAAAGAAGTCTTCAACTTGTTAATTATTGCCATCATAATCTGGTTATATCCTGAGAAACCATTCATGAAAGAATACATTGTGCTGGATGCTGCATTGTCGACTAGAGTGTTAATATGCGATGATGGAAAATCATCTTTCGGGCAAGCTTTATTTAAGTCCCTATAGTCCACACACATCCTGACCCTTCTATCTTTCTTCGGGACCAGAACTATGTTGGCTAGCCATTAGGTGTCATCCACCACCTCCAAAAACCTTACCTTCAACTACTTTTCCACTTCTTTTTTGACCAATAGAGCCCACTCTGGTCTCAATCTCCTCTTCTTCTGCTTTATTGGTGTGATGTGAGAATATGTGGAGAGTCTATGTTCTACAATCTTTCTATTGATCCCAGGCATATACTCGTAGCCCCAAACGAACACTTTCTATCTTCTTTTTAACATTTTTTTCATTTTTTTATGCTCATCAGGAGTTAAATCAGAAGCAATAAGTATATTTCTGGGATTTTTATTTATGCTTAAATTAAATGATTCAGTTTGCACAAAATTAATGTCAAACATATGCATGAAATGATCATCACAAACTGAATAACCATTAGGAAAAACATCACATAAATAAGCAAAGTTAGACTGCATTGCTTATACTTTAGAAAGAAAAAGGTCATCATTGTCAAATAAGTTAGATAAAGAGAAATTGACATCATCATAAAAGACATCCAAGATAGAATCTAGGACATATGACTCAAAGTCGAGCTCCTTCTGCTGATCATCAGTACCTTTCTGCTCCACTGCAGGAATGTCCCTTTCTGGCTCTGGAGTCTATATCAATTCTTCCACAACCGGCTCCTCAATAACAGGTTCTTTGATTCCCTTCACATGTTCAGTGAATATTTCAAACCTGGGAACCACCTTGTCCACTATCTTCAATGGTTCAGGACAGCCGGTGTATGGGTAACTGGCACCTTCTCCCTCAAATGTCTCCCATAGTCCCTTCTTCTTCTTGGCTTTAGCCTTGGACTTTTCAGTCTTCTGATAGCCCAACCCATGCTTCAAAATAGGGACCTTTGGGTCAACAAAACCCGACGAACCCTGTTGATTCTTCCCCAGTCCCAATCCCGGCATAAAATTCATGCTCTTCGTCATACTCACTATCTTCGAGTTTAGCTCATCTTCATAGATCATACATACCTCAAAACTTATACTGACTGGAATCTCATTGGGAGCTAACTTGAGATTAGCAATGGTGGCTTCAGTCTCTGCTTAAAATGGTTACAACCTTCCCTTCAAGTGGAAACTTGATTTTCTGGTGAACGGTTGAAGGGACTCCTCCCAGAGGATGGAACCATGGTCTCCCTAATAGAATAGCAAAGGTGACAGGGATGTCAAGAACATGCAAATTGACCCAAGCTTCAATAGGTCTTGTATTGACTAGAGCTCTAAAGGTCCCTTCGACTGGCCTCTTAGTGTCATCATAGGCCTTGATGACCACTTCAAATGGCTTTAAGTCAACCACCGTCAATCCCAGCTTTGGCAGAATCTTGAGAGGACACGTTGATCGTGAATCCATTGTCCACCATCACACAACAAGTTAATTTCCCCTTTACTTTCGCCTTAATGAATAAGGCATTGTGGTGGTCCCTCCCTTCTAATGGTAAATCTTCATCCGTAAACATTACTGCTCCAGGAGGGCATTTTGTCAATGAATAGACCATATGTTGGGGGGTATGGTTTGATGGAATCTTTTTATTTTCTAGAGCCAAAACTAGTGTCTCCCTATGGGCTTTGGAGTTTATGAGTAACTCCCAAACACTAGCGAGAGTTATTTTATCTCTCTTGGCTTTATCAGCTTTCTCATCTTTCTTCTCTGCCTTTTCTGATTCTTCTTCAACTTTCTCTGATTCTTCTAGTTCTTTTTCTTTCTCTTTCTCCTCTACCTTCCTAGGTGGCTGAACTTTCTTCCCCTTGTCATCTTTCCATATATCAAACTTCCCCTCTTCCTCATCATCAAAACTCCAAATGTTAAGAACATTTGCATTGGGTTTGGTAGGCCGTTGTTTCAATTTCTGGCTTGTAATTTTAGGTTTTGGTGGGGTAGGAATGGCATTGACAAAAGAAGCAAACACTTGTTCCTCTGTCAAGCCGGTTTTGATCATAAGAATACAAGGATTGGGTGGCAGCATATTTTAGTAATTAGGCAAAGGATTGTCTCTGGTATTTGGCTTTTTAGTTTTGGGATTAGTAATCTTGCCGAAATCAATAAGATCTTGGATCTCGTGTTTCAACCGAATGCAGCCATCAGTGTCATGCCCAATGGTTTGGTGGTATTTGTAATAGAATTTCGGGTTAGCATTGGGAAAGGGTGGTCTTTGAGGTAAGGGTCGTATCAAGTTATTTTCAATCAGTTTTTCAAGGACTTTAGAGAGGGGTCTTCCAAGGTTAGAAAATTTTTGAGGCTGTCCGATAGCATTGATTTGTACATTGTTGCTCAGTCTGACCAGGCTACTAGATTCCATCCCTTCTCTATTTGTAGATCTCCCACTGAAGAACTTCTTATCTTGTGCTAAATTTGACTCTTTCTGTACCTTAAACTTGTGTAGTTCTTTAAAATTTCTGATCTCTAGATCTCTCAACTTCCTAGAAAGCAACGGAACACAACCCTCTATCACTGTTGCCAACTGATCTAATTCTACTGGCCTGTGCTTCATCTCAGATAGCTTTCCTCTCCATCTCGTTAGGTACTCATCAAAGGACTCGTTGAACTTCTGCTTTGTGTTCTGTAGATCTCTTAGAGAGACCTCCATTGGAGTGTTCAAACCGTACTGCTTGATAAATGCAACATAAAGTTCTTTCCAGTCACTCTGCATAAATGACTCCAAAGTGTAATACCAATGAATTAGAGCACCTTCTAAAGACAAAGGGAATTGCTTGACGATTTGAGCATTCATCAATTTTGTTACACTCATGTAGGTCATATATTGCTTCAAATGTAAGTGAGGATCGTCGATCCCTGCGTACTTCTTCATGTTAGGGAATTTGAATTTTCATGGCAGAGGATCATCACCCTTGTGCAAATCTAGATCTGTATAGTCGAGGGGAGTATCTATCCCCTTTTCTTTCATCTGCATCTGCATCTGAGCCATGGTTTTAGCAAGGTCTTTAGCTTAATTTGGCTTCTCTACATTTTTTTGGGGCGTCTATCCTCGGTCGGATTACTGGTTCTGCCAATAGAGTTTCCTGGTCATCCTCTATTTCTTACCTCCCCAGATTTTTAGCATCAAGATCAAATGGGCGAGGTTGAGGTGGTGGCGGTTCTAGTCTATTCTCTCTTCTCATTTTTGCCATCATCTGTCGCATTATAGTTCTGGTCTGTTCAACAATTTCTGCCTTTAGCTGTTCAGGATCAAAACTTGCAAATGCTGCCTCTTTCGACATTCTAACTAAACGACCGGTAACAAATTTTTTCCAACTGGAAGACTGATGTGAATCTATATTTGCCATTATTGTTGGTTAGAAACATGCATGGTGTGTATGCATGACATGCAGCTTACAACAAATAAAAGAAATAAATTCTATTTACAAGTAACAAATAACAAAAGAAAAATGGTCTCGAGCAAAATCTCCACCCTTATTTCTCCCACACGCATGTTCAATGGTGAGTTCCTTTTCCTAGGATTTTTGGTCTAGTTTCATTTATCCATAGGGGACAACAAAACTGACGAACATGAAAACTCTCAAAACGGAACAAGCAAGTAACAACTCACTTGAATAATGCCAAAGTCTAACATAGTGTATCTTAGTGGGCATGAATGGCCCAATTAAGTGAAAATTAAAGATAACGGGCCTTAGAGGGCATGAAAGGCCCAACTAAGTGAGAGCCCAATGATGGTGGGCTTGGGCTTTATTCAAATGGTCATTATATAGTATAAAACACATGCATTTGGAAAAAATCTTAATGGAGGTTACTAAGCCATTACATGAGCTGAGTCGAGGGTAATAAGCTTTAGCTCCCACAGTTATATACTTCCATTACATCTCCCTACTCAAGGGTCTATGCGACGTGGATAGTACATGCTGTGAGTAATAATAATCAAACACTTCACCACCAGGTTTGAATGAAACACATGTAATAAAGTAAAGACTATTATCGGTTTATTTAGGACTGAAGTGCTCATTGTATGAAAATGTGTAGTGAAAGCGAAAATATGCAAAGGAAATAAAGAAATAATAAAAGATGATAAATTATAAAACACTTGAAATCAATTTCTTTATCCCTAGTGGAGTCACCATTATAGGCGATGGGGCTAGTCGTGTGCCCAAGTGTTCGGTGACCACGACACTGTGTAAGCTTAGGGCCTACTAGGAAATACAAGATGGCCTTGTGGCCCATATTGGAGATAGAGTTGCCACCCGGATGAAAACTGGAACACACTTTACGACAACTAGATTCCACAGAGGTACCTACAAATCGTCTTCAGAGACAGGGTTCGGAAACTAGGTATGGGCTTTTGGAATGCCTACTCAACCTTTCGGTTGGACTCCGTGTGTGTTTCATATTTTATTATCTTAGATTATTAAATCATTTTCTTATTAAAATGTGAATCACATTCATTTCCACTTTTACAATTACCAACTTTGCACATTAATCCTCTTCATGCTTATAATCCAAACATTCATTGAACATAATAATAACTTACAACCATTCATTCCAAATAAATGGGGGAGAGGGGATTAAGGATTACAATGTTTTGATTGTACAAAATAAGATTATATACAGAAAATAAACCAAACATAAATCAAAGTAAACTGGAAATAAACACTAATACAAAATAAAATAATTAAAAAAGAGGCTCAAAATGACCTCTCAAGAACTAATTGAGGGGGACAGGCTCCCTAGGATTGGGGATCACCCCCACAATCCCTACAAAACTTAAATGATAACATTTTCCACAAAAGGAGGCATTTATACTAACATCACATAAACAAGCACAAATATTTGCATGGATATCAATAAATATTCAATTAAGCATCGTACTTTAACTAATTGCATGCAATATAAGATATAAATCAAGGGAAAATATGTAAAAGCATGCAAATCATGTGAAAATATCAAATATATGAAAGTATGATTATAGAGGATTCTGACCAAGAGTCAATTCCAATTCGCCATATCATGAAGAAATGACGTCTCTTTGAAGAGATGTCATCTCTTCAATAAAATACAGTAATATTACATGTTACTTAAAACATTAGTAATCCTAAAATGGAGTCAAATAGACAAATTTTGATGCAAATAAATGTAAATATGCGATTAACACTCAATATTTCAAGTAATCATGCCTTCAATGAACTTCAAATAACAAATAAAGCAAGAAATGAAATTTTATATGAAATGAATATTTGAAAGCTTAAAAAGGGGTTCTCACTGATTGAAGCTAGCTTGAAGCTCCTAACTAAGCCCTCACAGCTTTGTTTGATGACTTTGAAGTGTATTGAAGGTAAGGTCACCTCTTCTTCCTCAAAGTAATGGACTCTTAAGCTTGGTTTTCACTACTTCTTCCTCTTCTTCTCTCTCTTTTCTTCTATTTTCCTCTCTCTTCTCTTCAGAATGTTTTTTTCTTCTTTATTCCCCTCCTCTTCTCTCTCTAGAATTGCTCCTCCCTCTCAAATGGTCCTTAACCACTCTCATTTATTACCTCTACCACCTCCACCCTTCCCTTTCCAAAACCAAGGCTAATTCCCCCCACCTAGTGTTTTTCATCATTGCTTCCCCATTTCCCAAGCTTAATTTGGTCGAAAAAGTCTTTGTTTCACGTCCAAATCTCCAGCTATGGGATATATGGGCCCTTCTTCACTTAAACTAGCCATAAATGACATTTAATGTAAAGTAGGTTGGCCAGTGATGAGGCGTCGCCTCTTTGAAGTGGCGTTGCCTCACCAATGCCTGGGACAAAAAGGTGGCACCTCTTCGTTGAGGTGGTTGCCTCTTCGACCCAGGCTTGGCTTAGGCCTTTGGGCTAAAAGGGCTTTTGGGCTTGGGTTTATTTTTGGGTTCAAATAAGGTCTTAGGTATTTGGGTTTGTTTGTTTTGGGCCTAAATAGGGATTTTAGGCTTTCGTGTCCATTCTCATAGAAATGTTCGAGCTTTCTCGCTTTCAAAAATTCGTACTTATCTCATCATCGAGCTTTCATTGCGGGCCTCACACTGGGGTGCTTACAATATATTTATTAAAACCCAAAAAGAATAAAAAACAAGAATAAAATTCGATTAAAATTAGTATAATATTCAAATTTTTTTTTTAAAATTACCTTAACAGCATCTCTCCCATATTGAATAGGCTCCTTGATTGTTAGTTTTGATTTCTTTTTCAAACTCTCATCACAAGCAATAGACTCATCTAATGGTCTTTTCCCTTTAGAAGTCGATTTCTTTTTAGACCTAGAATCAAAATCACTTTTTTTTCCTTTTTTCCTATCACTGGCAATATTCTTCATCTTTATCCTGACTTCACTCTCAAATGTCACAAATTTCTTTGATTTTTCAACCTTTTTATCAGGAGATTTCAAAGAACGTGTGTCTACCACTTATAAAACCGTCAACAATTGCAACATTGGGAAGTTTTTTGGAAAGCAAAAAAATGGGTGGTTAATATTTTGAAGAATAAATTTTAAATAACAAAAAAAACTGTCAACAAGCAAAAAGGTAGGTTAAATTTTAGTAATGTAATGTCAAATTAAATTTTGAAAAGAAAAAAGATGATCATTTTAGAATCAAAGACATGTAAAAGAGAAAGATGATCATTCTAGAATCAAAGACATGCAAAAGAGAAAGAGATTCAAAAATAAAGAATAAGAAACGAAGAAGATGAAGAAGCGCGAGAAGGGGCAATGCTAAAAAAAATAAAAAGGGGGCATGCGTGAAAAAAAATTGACACGCTTGCAATATTAGATAAAACATGGGCTTTTTGTTAAAAACTGAAGCCCAAAATTGGTGTATTTTTGTAAATTTCTCAATTTTTTCTGACTTTCTATTGTAAGGCCCATAGGGCCAGCTTTATGAGCTATAGGTCCATTGACTGATAAAACAGATAGTTTTATATTTGATATTAGTTTTAAAATTAGGATAGAATTAGTCTTTGATTTAAACTATAATTTTTAGGCTTGTATGTATATAAAGTCAAGATTATCACAATAATAAAAACAACTCTACACATTTATTCAACATTTCAGACTTATTCTTTCTTTGCATGTATTACAATTTTATCATTGACCTCGGTGATCACACTTTTCGGTGTAGCAAAACTCTTATTAGATTCAGTTCTAATAAGTTAAAAGGGTTAGAACCTATTTTTAGTCCTGTTATCATATTTATGTCATTCATTGAAAGTACTAAAGTAACTCAAAGAGAGTCTAAAAGGCAATTAGACAAAATTAATACGAATATACATCATTTGGTGTTCATCTTTGAAGGAAGATCGATTATAAAAATTGCTAGACGGAGCTATGAATTTCCATATGGTAATGTTCAAATTCTTAGGAAGCCAGAAGGCAAGTCATCAAATGAAGAAGGTGACTAGTCGGTCAAAATTCTTTGAAATTAGGTACTAACTTTACCTCTGATCAATATAATTAGGTGAAAAAACATAAGGCACCTATTGAACTTGATGGGATGAATATGGCTTCATCGCTTTATTAATATGAATTTATGTCTGTTAGGATTGATCAATCTTGTAGTCTTTATGGTAGAGTGATAAAATTGGGGACACCTGATGAGGTTGAAATAAATCCAAATTGGGGACTTCAAATGATTTCACCACCTTACCAATATAAGTGTAGGCCACCGAGACTAATCAATATTTTTTAAAGGGTGCCTTAAAAAAATGGGTGTTGGTTTAAAACCTATATCTTAGCCAATTAATCAGCCTCACCTCAAAGTAGAAGGGATAGAAGATCGATATAAAGAAGTTTTGTCAAATCCTAAGATATCCAAACCATGAGTTTCAAAAGAGTGGCAAAGGCCCAAGCTCGAACTGAAAGTTTCTAAACAACTTTGGTACCTAAAAGAATGTAAAATGGTCAATTACACTAGACAACTAGGTTGGAAGAGGATGCTAAATATTAGCAAAAGCGCCTAAGGCCAATGCAAACTAAATGGATTGGAAAAGATGTGGAGGAGTCTAAGGACTCTTAAGTAAAGAAAGAAAAGTTGAGAATACAAGACCGAGTTCCTTATGAAATAAAAGGGGGCACAATCAAGAGGGTGTATAGAGTGAAACCTTCTGGAAAAACTTAGTGAAACCTTTCAAGTTCTATGTGCACAAAAGAACAAGATATAAGAACGAACACATTCGACCATACTAGGGGCATGTTGGTCAAAAGTGTAGCATCTGTTGAAGGGATTTAATCATGACTGACCCAAATGTACTAAAAGAGTAACTTGGAAGCCAATATTGGCATAATCGGCCTTAGTTTGCATTCTTTTGAAAATTTAGCTTGAATTCTCTTTGATTGTGGAAAGGTGAAGTTAATGATAGACTGATTAAATATTAAATATTTGGTCATTCAATTATGTGAATATGTTGATTTGATAAAAAAAAGGTTTAATTGTATGATGGTTTGGTTGGTCATATGGAAAGAGTGAAGAGAAAATTGTTGAAAAGTACCATGTTAATAAGAGTTTTAATTGGTAATGAAAATGGCCATTAAATGGAGAAATCAATGGCATTAATTTGGTGATGTGGCTGACTTATATAATTGCAAATACTAAAGTATTCTTGGTCGATCGAATGAAAGAGTCACGAAAGCATTAGGGCATAGACCATGCTTTTATGTTCATCGATCATAAGCAAAAGTGGCATACATTAAGTCAAGGTAAAGGACAACTAAGGCGATTACATTTATATTTTAGCAAGGTATTAGAAAATAAAGTCGATTAAGAAACTAATTATATTTAATCTTAGAGGTTATTGTCATGACTTGTACATCTAAAAATGGTCGATTGAATAAATTATATAAGGGACTTAAGTGCAAAGTTAGCATGCAAGACTAGTTCATGGACGAGAGAGAAAGAAATTGATAATATAATCAGTCTTAAGGTCATGCAAATGTTATTTGGTCATGAGAAAATATGGTGCAGTCAATCAGCCATAGGTATTAGTAGCAATGGTAAATGACAAAAAAAAAAAAAGAAGACCGAATGATTATTAATCGGTCATAGCCATTTGGGATCATGAATCGGTCATATATATATATATATCAAATGATACAAGTCCAGATAAAAATTTACATAATGCACTAGAACGCCCTTGTATAAGAACCTAAACCCTAAACATTATATAGCCTTACTAAGAGAAAAAAAGGGTTAAGGATTTGCCTAGTGTGAGATTTCACATTATTTGAGGGACCTTAGATGATGTCGGAGTAAAGAAACGTCAACAAGAACAATCTAAAGGACATTCTAGTGCTTTGTAAATTTTTACCCAAGACTTGTATCATTTGACTATATATATATATATATATAGGAGCTGAACTATAATCAGTTGTTAGGGGGACTAAAGTTAAATTATACTAAAATAAAATGAATTTTTCATAAAAATAAAGAGTAAAACATTGAATAGTATGATAATTAAATAATCAAGATCAATCTAAATATTTTTGTATGGATTGCAATCTTTTTTTAACAAATAAAAATTACCTTATAAAAAAATAAAGCCAAAAATTTAAATTCTAATAATTTTTTAAACAATATTTATAAGTTTCAAAGTTTTCAATTATTTTTTGAACAAAAATTTTATAAATTTAATATGCATAACGAATCAAAAAAATTTATAAAATTTAAAATTTATAAAAAATTAAAATTTTAAAATTTATATATTTTTCAAACTTTCATTAGAAATAAATATATTTTAGAGGAAAATTCTATGGTTACTTTGATATGTTTGTACTTTTATATTACTTTGTTTTAATCACCATTGGATGATAGTGTATTTTATCATCCAATGGTGCTTATTAACAAAATATATTTTACTTTGTAAAAATCAAAGTAACCATAAAATGCACCAATTTTAGAAAAGCATTTTATTTATTTGCATAATAATAATACATGATAAGTACAATTTTGATCCCTGTGATTTTGTCTTTTGGCAAAATCAGTCATACAGTCTGTTTTTGACTTTAAGTACCATGTGTTTCACTTTTTTTTATACTTTAGTACCCGTCTAACTAATATCATCATTATTTTACGAGAAAAATTAATATAATATTAAATTTCAATGATAAATTTATTTTATATATGATGTATTATCAATCTAACCAACTGGTTGTTTTTAAAAATTATTTTTTTATTCATAATTAAATTGAAAATACATCTAAATTTAAATTTTTTGTGAGTTTATTGTAGTTAGTTAAATAATATATTATTCATTATATGATTTTAGCACTAAAAATGCATACTATTTTTATATTAAAGCATATATTTTAAATAATATTTGGGGATCTTTATATAAATGTAACGAAAATTAAAAAAATTTCAAAAAAGTCATTGACCGTGAAAAGTTTCAAAAATATTTTTACAAAATAAATTCTTTCAAAAATAGACCTCCTCTCTAAAATTCCAGCTCCATTGCCTCCATCACCTTCACTGCTGCCTCTACCAGGATTGGAGGTAATTGAAGAGGTAGGATTATTCGGTTTAACGTTGTAGACAAAAACGAAATCATGATCGAGCTCGAGTGTGACTTCAACGAAGCCATTTTGCTGACTGTTTCTTTTTAGATCGTCGTCAACATTGCATTATCGAGTTCGCAGTCAGAGTTGGCACTAGAGTTGTCATGATCATCCGACAAATTAAATGTGTGGCTGTAATTTAAAAGCCAAGAGCAGCTGCTTCCTCCAAATAACGATGTGGATTTCATTAAGGTGAGTTCTTAATTATTATTATTAATATTATTATATTCAATTTGTTTTATGTTTGTTTATGTTCTATATCTCTATTGAAGAAGAAGAAGTTGTTGATGATTGTTGAAGATTATTGAAGATTTTCTTCTTGTATAGCTGTTTAGTATCTTCTTATTTTGTCATAATCTAGTTTAGGAAGTTTTCTTTATGTATTTTAGGAAGATAGAATTTTTTCTTATACTAAGGCATAACATTTGCCTTATGTTTTCCCCTTTTTTCTTATATTAAGGCATAACGTTTGCCTTAAGTTTTGCCCTGCATTGTATATATAAACCATAGTTGCAGATCAATAATACATAAGTGAAAAGTTCACTTAACTTAAATTTTCTCATGGTATCAAAGCTGTACCACACATAACAGCATAAACCATGTCTATCAATTCAGATGAATCAACTAAAGAGGAAGTCAAGGAAAAGGGGAGTCAAGAAGAGTCTCCATACATCCTGCACCCATCAGACCATCTAGGATTGGTATTTGTTACGGTACCATTCACTGGTAAGAACTTTGCTTCATGGAAATACTCCATGGAAACAACTCTATATGCAAAAAATAAAGGAGGTTTTATTGATGGAAGTCTACCATTGCCAGATTTGAATTCATTAGACTTCCATCGATGGAAGAAAAATGATGCGATTGTAAAAGCCTAGATCTAAAATTCCTTAGCAAAAGAGATACAAGAGAGTGTGACATACGCTGAAATAACACGAGAAATTTGGCTAGAACTTTGAGAGAGATATGGACAGAGTAATGCCCCTCGCATATACAAAATCAAAAAGGAGTTTTCTAATCTTGTTCAAGATAACAATCAGTCTTTAACACAATACTATACAAAGTTCAAGACTTTGTGGCAAGCATTACAGGTATATGATCCTTTACCTCATTGCAAGTGTGAAGCTGTGAAGGACCATCAATAAAGGCGAGAAAGAGAAAAAAACCATCAATTCTTGCTGGGATTGAAGAACAACTTTGATCGTTTGAGATCCAATGTATTGTCCATAGATCCAATCCCGCCTCTCAGCAAGATTTTTTTCGTTGGCATTACAAAAAGAACAACAATCTTCCATGCAGAGAAGAGGACAATCAAGTCCAATTATAGAAGGCGTAGCTTTTATAGTAAGAACCGAACCTGGAAACAGTGAGAAGGGCCGCGAAAACAGACATCCGAACTTAGGAAGTCAAAATCACAAAAGATGCGAACATTATGGCAAAGGTGGACACATCAAGGAAGAGTGCTTTGAGATAATAGGATATCTGCCTAATTGGAAGAGCAATCAACAAGGTCATGGAGGCGGTAACAGAGGTGTTTTTGGGCATAACAAAAGAAATTCTAGGCAACGATAAGGGTATTGCAACATGGCTATAGGTGATCATCAATCATATAGTGAGCAGCAATGGTGTGAGCCAAGAATGAGCAATCATGAATACTCCAAAAGCGCACAACAACATCAAGTTTAACAAGTTCTTGGGTTGACAACAGATCAATACTCTAAGCTTCTGGCTCTTTTTGGCCCAACTACAAACCAAAGCCATGGTAATGAACACCAAGCAAATTTTGCAGGTAAGTGCACTTCATTTGGGAATCCTTGGATAAGGTAAGTGCAATTCATTTAGGAATCCTTGGATCATAGATAGTGGTTCTTTTGATCATATGGTTGGAAGTGAAAGGGAACTCAATGATGCTAAGTGTGTTTCTTCTTACCCTTCAGTTAAAATACCATATGGTTCTCTTCTCAAAGTAACACATGTTGGTACTGCACATGCTACAAAAAATACTCGATTGAAAAACATAATTTGCATCCCTAATTTTAAATGTAATTTACTTTCAGTTGTAAAGGCCACCAATGACTTGAATTGCTCGATAAATTTTCTTCTGAATTTTTATTTTTTTCAGGACCTGAATGCGGGGATGCTGATTAGAACGGGTAAACTCCAAGATGGTGTCTATCAATTGGAGGAAAGTCATGGAATAACAAATCAAATTACCTTACAACTAGATCATGTTTTATGGCACATGCATTTAGGTCACCTTCCTTTTAGAAAACTAAAATTGCTTCCAAATATTTCAATTCCTAATAATGTTCATGAAGTTTGTGATGCTTGTCATAGAGCCAAACAATCACGATTGTCTTTTTCTATTAATAATGAATGAATCATTTAGTATTTTGATCTTATACATGTTGATATTTGGGGTCCCTATTCAGTTTCATCCCTTAATGGTGCTCCTTTTTTTCTAACCATTGTGATGATCATTCTAGGTGTACTTGGGTCTATCTAATGAAATTCAAATCAGAAACCTATAGTTATCTAACTATGTTTTATCATCTAGTGCAAAATCAGTATGGCTCAGGAGTAAGGGTAGTAAAAAGTGACAAAGGTAGTGAATTTGTTTCAAGGGACATGAAAGAATTCTTTGCCACTCATGGCATAGAACATCAAACCTCTTGTGTTGCTACACCACAATAAAATGGGAGAGTAGAGCGTAAACATCATCATATTCTTGATGTAGCATGTTCCTCACTTTTCCAAGCCCACTTACCTTCAAAATTTTGGGGAGGTCCTAACTGCTGTCTATCTTATAAATTTGATGCCAACCCCAGTTGTTAAGAACAAGAGTCCATATGAGGTGCTATTTCAAAAGAAACCTAATTATGATCATTTGAGAGTTTTCGGTTCACTTTGTTATGCATACAATTGTGAAAGACAACAAGATAAGTTTTCTTAAAGGGCATATAAGTGCATATTTCATGGATATCCACAGGGAAAAAAGGGCTATAAAGTTTATGATCTAGAGAGAAAGAGATTATTTGTATCTAAAGATGTGATTTTTCATGAACATATTTTTCCCTTTTAAACAAGTAATCAACCTCCAGTCACGCCTTCTTTCACTTTCATAAACCAAAATAACTAGATTCCACTTGACAATAATTTACTCCATAAAGATCTACCAAGATTAAGAGAAAATTGTGATCTTGAACCTGACAACTCAGGCTCACAAATGAACCCATAAACACTTGCCCGATGAACGAAAATGTCAGTGACCAAGTTATGAGCTCATAATAGATTCCACCTCATCTAATCCATGATGACTTTATTGCAGGAACAATGACACCCAAGCACCCAGAAAGAACTAGACGCGTGTCCACAAAGCTCTCTGGTTTTGACTATGAGCTATTACCATCGTTGGCACCATCCATAGAGACTCTTCCATCAGCTAACTCAAGTAAGGTCTATCCTATTTCTCAAAACTTATGTTATTCCAGATTTGCTCACTCCCATAAAGCCTTTTTGGCTTTTATTACTTGTTTGGACAAACCAAAATTTTTCCATTAGGTAGTTAAAGACCCTAGATGGAGGCATGCCATGAATCAAGAAATTAGTGCATTAGAAGAAAATCAGACATAGAGCTTGGAACATTTACCTCCTAGAAAGCAAGCAAATGATTCAAAATAGGTGTATAAAAACAAGTACAATTCTGATGGTACCAATGAGCGCTTCAAAGTGCGACTTGTTGCTAGAGGTTTTACACAGATTGAAGGGTGTTGGACTATCATGATACTTTTGCGCCAGTTGCGAAACTCACTACTCTAAGATGTTTGTTGTCAGTTGCAGCCATACGTAATTGGGAACTCCATCAATTAGATGTTAATAATGCCTTCTTACATGGAGATCTTCAAGAGGAGGTGTACATGAAGATGCCATAGGGTTTTGGTAAGCCAAATGATGATCATGTTTGCAAATTAAGAAAATCATTGTACGGGCTTAATCAAGCATCTAGGTGCTGGTTTCAAAAGCTTTCAAATTCCTTGCAACAACTTGACTTCAAGCAATCCTCTGCAGATAACTCATTGTTCACTCTTGCAAAGGGTAGTCAGTTTACAACTTTGTTGGTATATGTAGATAACATAGTTGTTGCTGGAAATGACCCAGCTACAATAATTCGTATCAAGAACCATCTTAACACAATTTTTCGGATTAAAGACTTGGGTAATCTAAGGTACTTCGTGGGCATAGAGGTGGCTCGCAACAGAGAGGGCATAGTGCTTAGCCAACAGAAATACACACTCGATCTTCTCAAAGAAACCTCGCTCTTGGATGCAAAGCCTGCAAACTTTCCAATGGAATCAAGACATAACTTGGCAATGGGAGTGGGTGAACAAGTTTCGGATGCGAGTCAATATCCTCGCCTCATTGGTAGGCTTCTTTACTTGACGGCCACTAGACCAGGTATTACATATCTAGTGCAAGTTCTAAGTCAGTTTATGCAAGACCCTCGTGTTCCACATTTGAATGCAGCATACCGAATTCTTAGGTACTTGAAAGCAGCACCTAGACAAGGTATTTTTCTCTCTTCTACTAGCAAATTACACTTGACTGCATACACGGATTCGGATTGGGCAAGCTGTCCATCCACCAGACGATCTACTAGTAGCCATATAGTGTTTTTGGGGCATAGTCCAATTTCTTGAAAGTCGAAGAAGCAAAGCATAGTGTCTTGTTCCTTAGCAGAAGCATAATATAGGGCAATGACCAACGCTACTAGTGAGCTGTTATGGTTGCGTGGTTTACTTCTTGATCTGAAGGTTCAGTTACCAAACGCCATGACTCTTATTTGTGATAATAAAGTAGCCTTACACATAGCAGCGAATTCTGTTTTCCATAAATGTACGAAGCACATTGAAATTGATTGTTATTTTATTCGCAACAGATTGCTTAGCAATGAACTGCATAAGATTATTGCAAATTTCCTTCTTGTATAGCTGTATAATATCTTCTTATTTTGTCATAATATAGTTTAGGAAGTTTTCTTTATGTGTTTAAGGAAGATAAAATTTTTTCTTATATTAAGGCATAACGTTTGCCTTAAGTTTTGCCCTGCATTGTGTATATAAACCATAGCTGCAGATCAATAATACATAAGTGAAAAGTTCACTCAACTTAAATTTTCTCAATTATCACTTGCTCAGGGACTAAAAAAGAAATTAAAAAAAAAAAACAAGACAAAAAGCTCTCAACTGATGGATGTGGTAGATGGTTGGGTGGTTTCCTTGTTAACGTGGGCACTGCCACTGTCACTTGTGCAGAACTTTGGG
The DNA here is from genome assembly GCA_949671775.1 of Mallotus repandus. Lineage (NCBI taxonomy): Eukaryota > Viridiplantae > Streptophyta > Magnoliopsida > Malpighiales > Euphorbiaceae > Mallotus > Mallotus repandus. Next base: position 1,401 of record CATIWM010013719.1, on the reverse strand, counting down.
GAGTTTATGAGGGTTTGCTTCTCGCCTGAGATCTAGGCCACAGAAGAGTAATTCTAGAAGTTGATAGCCAGTGTGTGGTAACTCTCCTCAAGCAGTCAGGGGGAAGTGCCTGTGCTTTCTCTTCGTTAGTTCATGCAATTAATTAGATGATCCTGTTGAGGGAATGGGACGTCAAAGTTCAACACTCTTATCGCGAAGCTAATGGCGCTGCTGACTTCATGGCAGCCTATGCAGCTCACTGTTATCTTTTGTACCAAAAATAACACGAATTCAATGCTACTGTGTTTTTGGCTTAAGAGACCCGAGAAGCGGCAGCACTAGTAGTTGAGATTTTTTTGCCCAAAAAAAAAGCATGGGTGGCTAGCTTAATCATAATTATAAGAAGGATTAGGCGGTAGCTATATGGCTCCTTAGTCAACGGAAACAAATGATTGAGCCACGTAATGTATTCAGTTTATATATATATATATATACACAATAGTAAATAATTACGTATTTCACACACGAGTAAAAAATTTATTTGACTCGTAATATATAGTATGTAAATAATTAAATATATTATTATTAAAATTTTTTAAAAATAATAACACTATTATTTATTTATATAATAATTTAATATAGCTATAATTCATTACAATTTTTATAAATTTTTTTATTTACATAATTTTATAATGTTATATAATTGATTTTTCTCAACTCTATAGTTGATTTCATATAAAAAAAATTACGGTCATAATTAATCATAAGATAATAAAAAATTATTAGTTATTTATTAATGAAAAAATTAAAAATAATAAAAATAATATTTTCTTTATATAAAAATTTAAATATTATAACCCCATTAAATCTATAATGTATTACAATTTAGTAAATTTTTTATTTGAGTTATGATACTTTATTCCTTTAATATTTTTTAATATTAATACTTTTATTTAATATTTTTAATATTAATACTTTTATTTAATATTTTTAATATTAATACTTTTATTTATAAAAAATTAATTTAATATAATTTTTTATGTTCAATTAATAATTAAATAATAAATATTAATTAATTTAATTTTGACCCTTTTTTGTTAAATTTTATAAAAACATCTAAACACGATGATTATACTACTTTTCCTACAAATATACTTTTAAACAAATTCTATGCTTTATTTTTTATTTATGAATTTTTAATTTATAAAATTATCTACTATCAAAATAAATTATATACTTTTCCTATTGTCATAAAATTTATTAATTTTGATTTTAATTATTTACTTATTAAATTTAATATAATATGACTTATAAATTTATGTTATCTAATTTGATTTATATTAGATAAAATATAAGTAGACCTAATTAAAATAGAAAAATATATATTTTTAACAAAATTATCACTAAAATTGTAATTAATTT
>CATIWM010013687.1:0-11191 GCA_949671775.1 Mallotus repandus | reverse complement strand
ATAGTACAAGGAATGTAGAGGAAACATTTATGGCTTCTGTAAAGACTGGGCCTATGGAAGCAGTTATGGAATTTACCATGCTAGACATCCCTGTCAACTATGCCTTACTTTTGGGTAGGCCTTGGTACCATATTTTAGGAGAAGTGCCTTCAACTGTGCATCAAAAGGTAAAATTTCTACTTGATGGAGAAGTTGTGACTATAGATGCTAGTATGAGCAAGACTGTGTCTGCAGTTATGGACAGTCAGAAGCAGGTAGTCGCCCCTCCCAGTTTCTAAATAGCCATAATCTCTTATGGAATTGAGATGGATCCAAGGATTATAAGCATGATTAAGAAGATGAATTATCATCCCGGACAAGGAATGGGAAAGAATGTGCAGGGAAACCCAAAGCTCCCAGATTTCAAAGGCCAAGATTATATAAGAGGATTGGGCTACAAAGCGGTTGGATTTGGTAGTAAAAGAGCTAGAAAAAGGTTTTTCAATGGGAATAACCTCTTAAAGAATATGGGACAGCTAAAGGATAGCTTTGTCAAAGAAGGAAAAGGGAAGTTATACCTAGGTGAAAAGGAACATGTCTAAGTAGCTGGTGTGAATATTCCTGGGTTTGAGATCTTCAAAAAATAGATCGTTGAGAGTCTGGTGCAAGACAACAAGGAAAAGGTAATGAATAATGTTACTAATAAGATGGGGACTGAGGTCATTGAAGAGCTGCTTTGTTTGCCACCAAATGAAGAACCACCATAAGATTTAGCTACCATTATTAATAATAGTTTAGTGATGTTTTTTATAAAGAAACTGATGTAATAACGTCCAGTTTATTTGAGGACAAAAATTCTTTTTTTTTATGGTTAATGATATGAACTCTGGTTTGGCTTACTTGTGTGATGTTCATCTTGATGGTTTTATGCATTTTAATAATGATCATTCATGCATGTTTGACATTAACTCTATTCAATTAGATTCATTAAATATAGGCACAAATGAGCAACCAAAGAACATTTCTATATCACATGAAAAATTTGAGAGAATACTAACAAAAAGAAAGGTAGTATTTGCTTGGTCCTATGAGGATATGCCAAGTTTAGATAGAGAAATTGTAGAGCATGACATTCCAATATATCCAGAAGCTAAACCTTTTAAGCAAAAACTTCGTAGGTTAAGACCAGAGTGGATAGAAAAGATAAGAGAAGAAATTGCTAAACAAATCCAAGCTAATTTTCTAGAAGTGGTTGAGTACCCTCAACGGTTGGCAAACATAGTACCAGTTCCAAAGAAATATGGAAAAGTTTGAATGTGTGTAGATTTCAGGGATCTAAATAAAGCATGTCAAAAAGATGACTTTCCTTTGCCCCATATTGATGTGATTGTTGATAGCGCAGCATCTAGTGCAATGTATTCCTTTATGGATGGGTTTTAGGTTATAATCAGATAATGATGGCAGTTATAGATAAGATCAAAACTACATTCATCACGGAATGGGGGACATATTGCTACAAAGTGATGCCCTTTGGGTTAAAAAATGCAGGCGCAACGTATTAAATAGCAGCAACCGCTTTGTTTCATGACATGATGCATAAAGAAGTGGAAGTATATGTTGATGATATGATGGTTAAGTCAGAAATAAGGGGGGGACATTTTGGGGCTTTAGATAAGTTTCTAGTAAGAATAGAAATATACCATCTGAGGCTTAATCCGAAGAAATGCATCTTTGGGGTTACTTCTGGAAAGTTATTGGGGCACATAGTCAGTAATAGAGGAATAGAAGTTTATCCAGACAAGATCAAAGCCATTTAAGAGATGCCAATGCCAAAACAGAGAAAGAAGTGTGAGGGTTTATTGGGAAACTACAATACATTAGCAGGTTTATTGCAAAACTTACTATGGTTTGTGATCCAATCTTCCTGCTCTTACAGAAGAATCAACCGGTGGAATGGAATGAAGAATGTCAGAAAGCCCTTACTAAGATTAAAGAATACCTTACTAATCCACCTGTATTGAAACCACCTAGCAAGGTAAACCCTTAATCTTATATTTAGCTTTAGAGGAAAAGGCAATGGGGGCAATGTTAGTGCAAGAAGGACCAGAAGGGATAGAGCATGCAGTGTTCTATCTTAGTAAAAAGTTCTTGCCATATAAAGAAAAATATGATCATGTGGAGAAGACATGTTTGATTATGATATGGGCTACAAAAAACTAAGACATTATTTCCAGTCTTACAAAGTACAAGTCGTTTCAAAGATAGATCCTTTAAGGTACTTATTCCAAGTACCAACTTTAACTAAAAAGATGTCTCGATGGCTGGTACTTCTGACTGAGTTTAATATATAGTATGTCAATACCAAAGTCATCAAAGGAAGAGTAGTAGCGAAATTCCTGGCACAAAATGCAGTCGAAGGAAATGAGCAGTGGAATTTAGAGTTTCCATATGAGAACTTAGTAGTAATAGAATAATGTGAATGGAAGCTTTATTTTAATGGAGCTATGAATAATAAAGGATTAGGATTAGGAGTAATTCTTGTCACACAAGAAGGAGAAACCATCCCAATGGCTAAGAAATTAGACTTCAAAGTTATAAACAACATGGCTGAACATGAGGCATGTATCTATAGGGTAGAAGCAACTCTAGCAGCTGGAGCTAAAGACCTGCCAGTTTTTGGAGATTCCATGTTGGTTATTAGTCAGGCTAATAAGGAGTGGGAAGTGAAAGAAGAGAGGTTAAAACCTTACATTTGCTATTTCAAAACATTAGTGAGAAATTTTACTAAATGTCTCTTCATACATTTATCAAGAGATGGCAATCAAATGGTAGATGCCTTAGCAACACTTTCTTCAATGTGGGATAAACCGATTGGGTTAATGATGAAGCCTTTTGCAATAATGAAAATTAAGGCTCCATGTTATAGTGGAGAACAAGTTATGAGTACTCAAATAGGGCTAGAAGAAAAGCCATGGTTTTATGACATCCAGAGATTCATTAAGGAAAGGGAATATCCAGGAGAAGCGACCTCAAAAGAAAAATATGCTCTTGTGTTCTTGCACACCATTATGCAAGTCATGATGGGGTATTATACAAAAGAATGCTTAATGGAATGCAACTGAGATGTCTCAAGAAAGATGAAGCAGAAAAAGTGATGAGAGAGATTTATGCAGGAGTTTGTAGATCTCACATGAATGGGATGATTCTGGCAAAGAAAATAATTCGACAAGGGTACTATTGGTTGAGTATGGAAAAAAACTGTATCCAAATAGTGAGACAATGCCAGATACATGGGAATCTCAATCATCTTCCCCCTATAATGTTAAACAGTTTGACATCTCCATGGCCCTTTGCAGCATAGGGAATAAATTTAATAGGAGAGATAAGGCCAACTTCTTCAAATGGGCATAAATACATAGTAGTGGCAATTGATTATTTCTCTAGATGGATAGAAGTAGAATCCTTTTGCACTTTGAAAGCTAGACAGTTGGCAAAGTTCATTGAGAAGAGTCTTATTTGCAGATATGAGATCCTACATTATGTTGTGACAGATAATGGTGTTCAATTTCAGGTAGAGACAACTGAATTGTTGCAAAAATATAATATTGAGCATCATAAATCCTCACCTTATTGACCTCAGGCTAATGGAGTAGTTGAAGCAGCTAATAAGAATGTGAAGAGAATTCTCTCTAAGATGGTAAAAACATATAAAGATTAGTTTGAGTATCTCCCTTTTGCCTTATAAGGATATAGAACTACGACGCACACTACTACAGGACAAACGTCATTCTCATTGGTATATGGTTGTGAAGTAGTTTTGCCAATAGAGACAGAGATTAAATCTTTGAGGGTTGTTATGGAAGCAAAAACCCCCAAGAGTGAATAGGTACAAAAGAGATGCAACCATCTTGTATCTCTAGATGAGAAAAGGATGGACGCTTTATTTCACTTTCAGATTTACCAGAGAAGGATAGCAAGAGCCTTTAATAAGAAGGTTAAGCCTTGAAAGATAAAGGTTGGGGATATGGTACTAAAGCAATCAAGAATGATAGTGTTTGATCTGAGAGGAAAATTCATACCAAATTAAGAAGGACCATATTTAGTTAAGACAGTTCTACCTAAAGGAGCTGCCAAGATATCGAATCTTGAGGGGAATGAGTTCACAAAAAAAGTTAACCTAGATTATCTCAACAAATACTACCTGTAAAAATAATAAAAGTAGTTTAAAGAAATAAAGTCTATTGGCTAGAAAACCTGAGAAGGCTGGACAGGCAAAAGTTAGGGCATTCCCGCTGTTCAGAAAACCCGTAAAGGGCTGATAGGAAAAAATTAGGGAATAATGATAAAAATGATCCCGCTGATTAGAAAACCCACAAAGGGCTAGTCAGGCAAAAATCAGGGAAATAAAGTGAGAGAAAAATAGTCGGTTAGGAAATTTGAAAGGACTAGCTGATAATAGGGGTTATTTTATGTGATGTAACAAATGTACTCATTTTGGCCTTAATTAATGAATATAATTGAAATAGAAATTTTTGTCTAAACATCACATGTTTTATCTTTATTACAATGCATAGAATACTAAAAGGGAAAACATAGCATGAAAAGCCTAAAAACAAAAACTAGAACTATGAGACAATTTTTTAGTTATGCCTTTATTTCTATTTTGGTTATTCATCCTGTAATGTTTAAGCCCTCTTGTTTCTAGCAAATCCTGGTGGTTCAATGGCCTGTATCACAACCCAAGTTTTGTAGTTGTCATATATGGATACATCAGCATTTGGGTTCAGTTTCGTTCTAGAGTCCTTCAAGGCCATAAAGTTTTCACTTTATCTAGGAAATCTTGCCTCACAGGAAAACTTTCAAAGTTGGGAAGAAGAGTCACAATAAATTAACGACGCCCAAATTGACGATAAAGCTGTGAAGGGGTGATAAAAGTTGAGAAGCGTAATCCAAAAAGAGGAACACAGTGATCATATAGCTCAATAGTTACATACTTCAGTCTCTACCAAGGACAGGTTCATGTGATCTCTGCATCAATGATGTTTTTCATCCAATTAATCCACTGATCAGTAGTATGTATATCCTTTATCTTTAAAGGATAGGACTGTAGCTGGTGTGGTTAATAAGTCAGAGGATTAGTAGGGACATTAAGTAAGCTTAGCTTTTCCTGTAACTAAATCTAAAAAAATAAAAAAATAAAAAATAAAAAATAATTGCTAAGTTAAAAACCCAAAAGGGCAGCTTAGGTAAAAGTTAGAGCAAGCCAGCTAAGTTGAAAACCCGAAAGGGCAGCTTAGGCAAAAATTAAGGCATAAAATAAAGATAAATAAAGATTTTGGTTACATACCTGAAGGAGAAGTAAATTGCCTGAAATACGATTTTTGGTCTTAAAATGATCTAAACCAATAATGGTTTCAGCTAGTATGACAGGCATCGGATTGGCTCCAGCTTCTACTTATTCTAGAATGTTGATGATTCTTGTGTCAGCTTGCCCGTGAGAAGAAACTAACAAGAACTGAGAATAAAGGTAGAAGGCAATAGTCCTAGTCCAAGCTGAGCTACTCTTGTCTTTAGTTTCATAAATAGTGATCAAGGATGATAAATTAATGGTTCCTAGGTTGTGCACATATAAAAAGATGTCACTTAGGGGCACATCAAAGAATGTAACTAAGTTGTTAGGAAATCGTGCACTAAGACAAGGAAAGGCAATCATAGTAGTGGAATCTAAAGGGTATCCCAGAATAGCAGCAAATTCTTCAATCAATGGGCATAGTTCTTGATCGTTGAATCTGAATACATGATCTTTAGCATCCCAAAAGGTGGCAGCAGCATGTAGAAAATTGTTGTCTATTTTCATATATTGAAGGATTTCAAGGATTTAGCATGGAAAGGCAGAAGTTTATTCCAGTCATCTCCATTAAGGCTCTTAAGGAAATTCTTCATTAATTAAAGGGTAGTCTGATTCATGTTGAGAATGGAGAAAATTCGTTGTGTAACCCCTATATATAGCCATAAAAATTAAATCTGAATGGGATTAGGATATTCCATGTCTAAAGTTTTGTATCAAATTCAGATTAGTAAAAGGATAAAAGAGGTTTATTTTGTTTTATTTTATTTATTAAAAAAAATCAAATCGGAGACTGGATTTCTGATCAAAATCCAGAATTTCAATCGGATTTCTAGATTTCCGATGGGAAATCTATACTTCCGATCAGGACAATATAGTTCCCAAAAAAAAACTCTTTTATTCTATTTATTATTTATGGTTTGATCTAAAAGGAAAGTCCATCATCCATTAAGAAAAGGTGAAGCAGTTTTGAATAGTTCAAAGTGTAGAAGGAAGTCAGAGTACAGTCATGCAAGTACAGGCATTAAAAATAAAAAGATCAGTCATCTCGAGTTCCAGAGTCTGGCCAAGGACTCCATCCTCTAGCTGGATCATCGCTCTGATCGTAGGGCATGGAGGTCCCAACTCCATAATCATCAAAACTCAAACCAGCAAGCTATTGGCAAAGCCTCTCGTTCTCACGCTCTAAATCCCTATCATAATTCTTTTGCATTAAGAATAGTTAGAGTCATGCATATCATCTATAACATACATACATTTGCATACTTGTCGCGAATACTAACTCTCCAATTGTCTATGATATGCATGGTAAATAGTCTCTGAGATGAGGCGAGTCCATACAGATACTCTGCCTGTGTTCGAGGGACCTGTAAAATAAAGTTTACTAATTTAGCAGCAAGTGTCAGTCTGTACAGGATTGAAAATTCAATTGCACTTACATGTGAAGCATCAGGAGGAGAGAAGCTAGGAATTTAAGCAACATCAAAGTACATGTGCTGCTCAACGGGAGTCTGTACCCCAGGAGCCCAATAGTACATGGACCTATCAAGTAGTGAAATATCACCTAAAGTAGTGCTTGAGGAAGTATCACCTCGAGCAACTTCAGTGTGTTGAGCATGCTCCACCTCCTACTCAGTTCTCTCAGTGTCATCTTTAGTCTCCTCCTTCATAGCAACATTGGTGGCTTCTTCAACCTATACAAAAGGGAAGCAAATATCATCTGTATTGATGAAAGAGATGAAGTAAATGGTGATAGAAAAGCATACCTCAGCTAGGTCTATAGGAATCTTCTCTAGGAGATTCTCTTGAATATACTTCTAATAGTGACGAGAGCGTTCGAGCAGAGTCAAAGCATTATACCCTTCAAGAGCTGCTCTAAGCTCAGGACCAATCATGTTGCAGCTCCACAACATTAAAGAGGGAATAGGAGAAGGAAAATGCCTCCTGGAAGGTCCCATGTGCCAATTATATACTCGTTCGCTAAGATACCACATCTGGCAACCATAACCAAGAAGCAAAATTCTTATAGTCTCAAGCCTCATGGCTGCAGTCATAAAATCATAATGCTGAATGTTTTCAGCACCAGTCAGCCAATCTAATTTGACCTGCAAATTCATTCAGTTAAATTTTATTTAACTTTTATGGTTGGGGAAATGCTAAAAATTAAATTTATCTTACCAAGTCCGACTCGAAGGAGTTCAGCTCCTCCCGGTAAGTCTGCAAATCATGTTTTATGCGAGATAGACGAGAAGAACCCCATCTCTACATCAGAGGAAGACTCCTGTCAAGACTAACGGCTCTGAAGCCTTGGATCACTCTAGTCTCAATGCCCTAGATCTGAAAAAGAGGATATAGTTAAGATAAAAGAAATGGTTGTAAAAATAATAAAAGTAAAAAAGATAGAAGACATACATGCAAGATATGCCAGAAGCCGCACATCGTCACAGCACCTCTACAAACAGTGTACGGTCTATAGTAAAGATAGGCAAGAGCTGCGAATGCCCAATTAAAGGCAGTAACTCTAGTAAGGTCTTAAAGCAGACCAAGAAGAGCAATATTGACCTCATTATCAGTCTCATAAAAGAGGGTAGCACCTAACAGTATCAATAAGAAACTTCTCCTTTTAAAGGATCTGACGAGGTGTAATGGTAGGTAACCTCTTGAAACCTTGAACAAGAGAGGAAAGGAGCACGTTCTTCCAATTTTTCCATGTCAAAATGAACCCGAGCAGGTCACGAACATACTGACTCCTAGCAGCTTATGGAAGGCTGCAATAATAGATATCTAAAGGCAATTCCGGTGATGGCAGAAAAGCTCATAAGGGAGATGGTCAGTTCACCCACTCATGTGTGAAAGGTGTGAGTAGAATCCATCCACCTCTTAATGAGAGCAAAAAGTGAATAGTGGTCTGATCTACCTCGAATAGTCGGTAAAGCAGCAATGAAGCGCCTAAAGCCGGATGGTCAGATGTGTTGTACTACCTCTCCGGGTAAATCGTGAAATAATTCTCGAGCCAAGTGAAAGTAACCAGTAAACTTCAAGGGTTTCTAAATAAAGTTCAGAAAATGACAGGATTATTTTCTCTTATAAGCTCTTGATTTTTGTTTGTTTTATTTATCATTGTTTTGTTTTTGTTTATTTATTATTAAAAAAAAAGAAGTTTAAATCCAATTGGAAAACTGGATTTCCGATCGAAAATCTAGAATTCTGATCAGATTTCTAGATTTTTTATCAGAAATCTGGAAATCCGATCAAAAATGCAAATTTTCGACTAGAAATCCAAAATTTTGATGGAAATTTTTATCGTCGGTTTTGACATATTAACATTAATTTTGTAAAATTTTGTTTTGAGTTAATTGTTTCATGCGGTTTCATTTGATATAGCAACTATAATTGCATGCATGAACATTTTAATTTACACATTCACTGTTCCTAATCATGGGAATATTTTTTTTGCAGAATCAAAGGCAGAGTAAGAAAGTTTACCTCATTTTAAGCTTGGGAGCATCTATGGAGGTGTAAATGAGTCAGAGAAAATATATCTTCCCCCTCATTGAGTCCTAGATTATTTTGAGGAAAATGTAGTGGAAAAATGATTGGATATGATTTTCTGGAGCTGTTTCCACGTAGTCTACATTGTGGGTGAGCCATAGGATCAGACAGATTTAAAATTGGGCATCAGATGAAGGAATAATTGAAGAAAGAAGATTTGAAAATCTAGTGAAAGTGAAAGAAAGGAAAAGCAAAGAAATGAAAAGGACAGGAAAATGAAAGAGGTGGATTGGCAAAAGGGAAGAAAAAGGGAAGGTTTATATTAAAGTGGCAAATATCCACTTTAGTCCTTCAACTTTGTTTGCATTTGAGTCCAATATTTTTTTTTTTGCAGTTTAGTCCTAAATTCCAATTTATTTAGGAAGTTAATTCCTAATTAAATTAGAAATAAAATTGTGAAATCAATTACATAATTTAATAATTCAATGAATTATTAAATTTTCAGTATAAGAGGTTTCAAAATCAGTTTATACTAAGTTAATTTTGCATGCATTTCATACAATTATATGTTATATAGTAGCTAAAATTGAGTTTGCAAATTTTTATGATTTATACTATATAGTAGCATAATGAGAAATTTCAAATTGCTACATGCAGCACAGTATCTATAGCACAATTCATTATACGTCCGAGTGTAGTGTATTTTCAAATCAACACTATACGTCCGAGTATAGTGTATTTTCAAATCAGCACTATACGTCTGAGTGTAGTGTATTTTCAAATCAACACTACACGTCCGAGTGTAGTGTAATTTCAAATCAATACTAGTATAGTGTATTTTCAAATCAATATTATACGTCCGAGTGTAGTGTATTTTCAAATCAACACTATACATCCGAGTATAGTGTAATTTCAAATCAACACTATACGACCGAGTGTAGTGTAATTTTAAATCAACAATATACATCCAAGTGTAGTGTATTTTCAAATCAACACTATACGACCGAGTGTAGTGTGTTCTCACATCAACACTATACATCTGAGTATACTGTATTTTCAAATCAACACTATACGTCCGAGTGTAGTATATTTTCAAATCAATGATATACGTCCGAGTATAGTGTATTTTCAAATCAAAATTCGCGAGCAGTTATGGATTGTAGCATCAAAGGTGAGCAATGAAGGGGTCGCAGCTAAACGCGAGCAGTTATAGACTATAGCATCAAAGGTGAGCAATTATGGATTGCAGCATCAAAGGTAGACAACAAGAGGGTTGTAGTTATTTAAAACTTGCCAGCAATTATAGATTGCAGTAGCACAAAGCTTACATCATGGAATGATGAAAACAATGTTGCATGATTTAATGTTATAGGCAAACGTTCTGTAACACTTCAGATAAGTACCCTAACTCCTTACCCTTGAAATTGTGTGCTTGTTTGCTTTGTTACAATTTGTCAAGCAAAAACTGACAAAGGCAACTGTAAGCACCCAATTTTTGGATGATTTGAGTTTGGATGTGACAGAGGACCCAATGATGAAAATTGACTGTGAAATTAGATTTAATGGATCTAATTTATTAGTTTTGACTAAATTGTAAAAGCAAATAAAAGAATCAAAATTCAAAAAAAAGAAGGGGGGGGGGGGGGGGGGGGGGGGGGGAGGGAATTGGGCCAACTTTGGCCCAAAAAAATTTAATTTGCATGAAAAGTATTCCTTTTCTTTGAATTTCCTACTGGAAATGTAGATTTTCGATCAGAAATCCACACTTCCGATTAGAAATACAATCCTTGCAACTTTTTATTTATTTATTTATTTAATTTTTATCTTTGATTGGTTGTTATATTTTAATAAATATGGTTTTTATTAGATAAAGAATAAATATAATTTGTTTTATTTTTATTTTTATCCTGTAACCAATTTAGTGTTACAGATTATTTTACTTATAAATACATCGTACTCTTTTCACAGAAGGGGAGGCTACAAGGGTTTTATTATTTTTCTCTGCATTTTCTGATTCTTATCCGAAAGCCAAAAAACGCAATTCTCTTTCTTTGATTTCTACGTACTTTTCTTTTGCTTCTGACCATAATCACATTCAAATAATCAAAATCACAAGCAAACACAACAAAAGCCTAAGGCTTTTATTGAAGGTGATCACCTTTTGAGGGGCAATCAATATTGCATCCTATTCTCAAATCTTCATCTCCTGCTTCTTTTATTTTATTTTTATTTGATTTTTGGTTATTATTTTTCAATCATTCATCAACCAATTTTTTTTTCTATTTTCATGATGGTGGGAGTACCCTAAACTGTAGAGTGATTTGACCCATGAAAATCCATGGAATGCCATGGATTAAATTATGTATTTTAACA
>CATIWM010013685.1:0-26134 GCA_949671775.1 Mallotus repandus | reverse complement strand
CATTGATATTAAAATGCATATTTGATTATTAACTACGCAAAAATAATTAATCATTATTAGAAAGGAATAAAAGAAATGGACTAATTGCATTTGTATGGAAAGCTAGCCGTGTGGAATCCTGGTACAATGGAATTTCTTTGGTAGTTCTCAATTTCTAGCAAATGAATGATGAGAGGAAACTAATGAGAACCAAGCAAAATGTATGTGACTAGGAAGATGCATGGAAGATGAGTATATATTTGATCAATTGAAGAAGAAAACAATGGAAGAAAGAGGCCTTTAGCTAGAGAGTCCTTTAGTTCACATTTGGAGGAAAGAAAATAATCATCAAATCAACTAAAAGGAAAAGTAGTAAATTGCTTTTCATGGTTCTTATTAATTGGGAGGTGCCCATGTAGCTTATCACGTGTATATAACTTGTCATTAATTCTTGCGTTGTGCGAATTTTAAATAATATACATATTTTAATATAATTATTAAATTATTTAATAAATTTAAAACTACAAACTAATTAAATATTAAATTGAAAATTTAGAAGGTATTATAACAATTTTATGAGTTCAACATTTTTATTTTAATGTTGAAATTTTTTGTATATTCAATTACATATTTTTATATAATTATTACATTTTAAATAAAATAAAATTATTTTTCTTTTTTTACGTAAAAATATTTTAAATTTATAAAAAAATAGTAATATTTTATAAGATAGTAGGAAATAATAATAATTATAATAATAAATCTTTATATTTGCAAAAAAATTTGATTGATTAATGTGTATATGTGTGTGTATATATATATATTTAAAAGATATTTTCAATTAATAATGTGATATGAATATTTTGTTAAAAATTAATTGTATAAAGAAGTTGTTTGCTTTTTCTATTAAGCAAACAACTTAACGGAAAATATATCACATTATAGTGGAAGATAATAAGTTTTTATATTAATGAAAAAATAATATTCTTTTATAAATTAAAATAAATTCGTGAAATAAAATAGTTTATTTTATTCTAAAGCAAAATTACTATAAAAAATACGTGATTAAACATACATATGGTATCAATATCATTTGAATGGTCTACGGTCTGTATTTTTTCCTATAAATTATATTATATTTTTTATAGAATTTATTTTGAGACTATATTAAATTACTATTGAAATATGTATAATAGTGTTTTAGTTAAGAAAATTTATAAAATAGAATTTTTAATGGTTTAGGAAAAATGATTGGGTGATTTTGAAAAAAATAATTGGGTGATTTGAGATTAAAAAATCGTATCAAATAAAAACTTTTAAAATTTGAGTAGTATTAAAATATGTATAATAGTGTTTTAGTTAAAAAATAATACTAAAAACTATAATAAATATTTTGTTTTTAATAAAAATCAGAATTTTTAAGAATTTAACACATTAAATTTTAAAAAAAATACTCAAATATAGAGATAAACACTTGTCAAATTTTTGACTTAAGGATTCATGATTAGATATATATATATATATATATATGGCAAAATGCACTCCATTTGTATTTCATGCGGTACCACCCACCTCAATGATGCACTCCACTGAGACCACAACCTTTGTGAATATTCTTCATTTATAATGAACAAAAGAATGAACATATTTATTTTAGTAAATATAGTTTGTATATTATTGAGCAAATTAAGCAATTCAATTGAAGATTTATAGTGTGTTGATGCTGGAGATGGTCAGTCATAAACCTTGTCACATGCTTAATTGGGTATTAGTAACACTAAAAAATAATCTCTTTCTTATTCAAGACTCTAACCCAAAGTTGGCCCCAATTAAAAAAACAAAATTATGGCTTTAGTCAACAAAGATAATAGAGGGTTTTTTTGACTTCCAGTTTTCTTTTTTGAATTGGGAGCCTACAATTCTTTTTTTTGTTTTTTTACAAAATGTGCTTACAAAACCAAAAACCTATTTGGTATTACTTTTATTTTCAATTTTTTATTTTTTTCCTAAATTCAAATAGTATATCTGAAATTTAAAAAAAATGGAAAGAAAATCATCTTTTTGTTGTCTTAGATAATAGAAATCTATTTTTTATATTTAACAATAATAATTTCAAGTAAAATAATAAAAATAAAAAATAGATAAAAAGAATTGATACCAAATAGGTACTAAATTAATTATTTATATGTTTTTGAATTTTGATATATTAAATTAAACTGGATATACGGATACAAGGACACTGGGCTCAGACTGACCGTAGTTCAAATAGTTGCATAATCACATGCTATGTAGGCCCGTAATTGTCTTTCTTTATTTATGTAATCAAACTGACCCATTTGCAAATCCTAACATTTCCACCACTTCACACCCAAAAATAAGGAATCTATACTTTTTAGGGATAAGGTTCATTTTTGCCCCTAATGTTTTTACTGAGGCTCAAATAAGCCCCTGATCAAATTTTAGGTACAAAAAAATTAGAGTTTTTCGTTTTTGAGCTTTTTAAGCCCCTCACTAACAGATGCCAAATTTAAAATCCTAACTCCGTCATGAAGGCAAGTGACGTGGTAATTATCTTTGTTGTCTTCTCTATCTGGGTTTCTCAAAGCGTGTCTCATACAGATCTTTAGAGCTTTACCCACTTCAAATCGCACCCGAATTCATTGTGCCCTCTTCAATGCAGAGCTTTAGAGCTTTGCTTTAAAGTCACTCTTGAACGTCACACCCTCTCCACTACACAAACTCTGGTCATCCCTGCAATCTCTAATGCATTAATGGTTGCGCTAAAGTGTGCTCAGGCTCATCAGAGACGGGTTGTCCGAACAGCAGGAGCAGTCTTTGTTGGCTCGTCAGTACCAAGCTGCACCACTAGGAGCAGCAAGCACATAATAACACTATAGTCTCATCACTACCAATACATCAGTCTCGCATGATAATCTCCCTACTGTAAATCTTGGATATGAGTTTCATTGCCATATGGCAATCTTCACACACTCTAAAATTCTTAACAATCCGAATTGTTATTCTTGGTTTTGTCCATATGTATCTTAAATGCAACAGGGTAAAAGATGCTCACAAGGTGTTTGATAAGTTGTCTCAACAAGATGTTGTTGGTCACAGTGCTTTGCTAGCATGGTCACAAGATCGTCCTTCATAATAGAATAGATTGGTTGGTTCAAATAACACAAAATGCACCCATCATATCGTCGATTCATACCAATTACAAGAATCGCTTTCGTTGGATGCTGCAAACGCTTTGATGTCAATATTAGGAGCTCAGTTGGAACCATTTTGATGTCTCGTAGACGAAGCAAGCCCTTGGGAGGAGAAATCAGCAATGATTTCTCATTTGGAACCACTTTAGTTATAGCCGCTTTGCCTACCAAGATGTTTCTAGCGATGATTTTGACTGCAAATTCGGGGCCATTTCCCAACAGGCATTTGCCGGTTCTTCTTTTTAAATAAACATCAATTTTTTTTCTTCTTTCAAATTAGAGCACGGAATAGAACTTATGCAAAAGCAATATTTGATTATCTTCATCATGTTTAGTTCTAAATTTCCCTGATCTCGTTCTTTTCTGTTTTGAAACTTTTTCTTCCACTTGTGCATATAGTTTGTTATGTTACTACATGAAATATGTATATTACTCATGGATGTGATTTCAATATGCAATTTGTGCACTGGTCAGGGAACAAAGTGGTGGATATTATTGCTCGAGGCCAAGAGATTGGTGCTGTGATGCGGAGATTTGGGCAGTTATCCACTTCTTGTAAGCTGAAGATGCAACACTCTGTGAGTTGGAAGCCACCCCCTGATGGTTGAGTGAAGGTTAACACCGACGGGGCCTTTAATAATGGGGCGCAGTTAGCTACTACAGGTGGTGTGGTGAGGGACTCGTCTAGCAACTAGGTGTCGGGGTTCACTGCGAAGATTGGGAGATGTTAAATAACTGCGACAAAATTTTGGGGAATCTGAGATGGCTTGATGTTGGCTTGGGATTTGGAGTTCCGGAAGGTAATTTTGGAAACGGATAGCTTATGTGCTATTCAGCTACTTCAGTCTCGTTTTGGTGGTGTGCATGGACATGGTCATTTGGTTGCCTCAATTCGAGCACTGCCGGGATAGTGAAGGGTAAGGAGGAGGAGAAGAAGTGGATTTAAGAAAGAGTCTTTAAGCAGTGCTAAGGTGGACCCATATGAAGAGGAGTTGAGGGATGTGCGGTCCATATGGAGAGCAGTTGAGGGGAGTTTGGGATTTTAAGCTTGGCTACCGTTGGAGAGGGGTTTAAGAAGATCGAAAATGAAAAATTCTAATTTTTTTTATCCTAAAATTTGATCGGGGCTTATTTGATTCTTTGTAAAAACATTAGGGGCAAAAATGAACCTTATCTCTACTTCTTATTAGGGTTGTAAAGGAGCAGCTCGGTGTTCGGCTCGATAAAAGTTTGTTTGAGTTCGTATATTGAAGCTCCTCTAATGAACGAGTTGAGCTCAATCTATACAAAACCTCGGCTTATAAAGTTAGCGAATAAGCTTGAATAGAAGCTCGTGAGCTAGCTCGTAATTTTAATGTTTAGTAATTTGATTATATATATATATAATATACAAATTCGTATAATAAAAAATAGTTTAAAAAATATATTATTTGAATAAAATTTTATTTTTTATTAAATATATTATAATTTATTTAATAAATAATTTTTTTAATATATAATTTTAATTTATAGTTTGTATTTTCTAAAATTTTGTTAGACTTATTTAAGCTCGCGAGCAATTCGTGAACACTAAATGAGAGATTAAGTTTGCCTCGATTATAAATAAGTCAAGTCCAAATTAGTCAAAATTTCGTTCAGCTTAGTTCGATTACATCCCTAATTTTCTATTGAATTAAAAAAAAGTCTAATTCATATAATTAAAAAGAATTGGTAAACTTGTTAATCAATCGGGTTAATTATTAACTCCCATAATATAGTATAAAAAGATTTGACCGTGGCATCATTTTCTTCTGATAATATAGTCTATATGCACTACTGTTTTTAGTTAAAAAAAATTGTGATGGAATGAAAGGTTTGCAAGAAGTTCACTGACCATGAGTGGTCCTATTCACAATAGCAACTCAGAAAATACGACGAATATGCCAATGACCTTTAACTCAATCAATTAATTACCAGGGTATTCTTCACTCTAACTCTAATTAAAGTTCACTTATCTAATTCGGTGCGATAACAATGATTTTTAAAAGTTTGATTCCCACCCTCTCCTTCTAATTACTGACAAATACTGACATGTTGGATAAAAAAAACATAAACATAGTAAAAGTTGAATTAGAAAAATTAATGGACAACTGATCATGAAATGCAAATTAGTGATGAGAGTGCCTAAATTTAAATTATTGGAGGCACCAATTAGATCTTCTTCATCTTCACCATTAATGCTTACTCTATTAATAAGCTAAAGTTAATGAGCATCGATCACGGTTGAATCATCATTATCATGCTTGCCATGATATTAAAACTTTTAGAATTTTAAAGCTTAAAAATAACATGTAAACAGAAAAAAAAGGTCAGATATCATCAATGATGATATGCAATTTAATATTTGTTGAATGAAATTGATAAAATAATTTTTTTATTAGATTTAGTGTGAGAAAGTAAAATTCAAACTTCCGAATTTTAATAATATATGATATATATTAACTTATCAAGAACAATTATTGAAACATTTGAGATTTATTGATGAATCACCCACCATAATCACACATAGCGAAAGAACACCTACCTTGTCCAGTACACTCTTCAAAGCAAGAACCACAGTGTTTAGGGTCATTTTGAACATCCACACATATCCCATCACAACACACAAATCCATAACCACATGTTCTACCGCATGCCCCACAATTCCTGGAATCTCTCAGGGTATCTCTGCACGACTTCTGAAAACAACATGTGGTTCCACCCCATGGATTTTTCTCCCTATCCAAACACACTTCAGGATCATTAGCACATGAGAGTACTCTGTGCCTCCCAGAACGGGAAAACTTCAAATGTGTTGGAATATTATCAGATTCTTGCATAACCAATTGGCTAAAAGCACCAATAGAAGCTCCTCCATCAGAAGTAGCAATCAAAAGAAATAGTATGGTCAATGGCCAGAAGTATTTAGCAGCATGGAAGCGTGAACAAAGCATGTGGATATATATTTACTTTGTGAACTCGACATGAGTGTTATATGAACAAAATTCAATGAGAGTGAACTAGACACTTTTGAGATAAGAATGCATCAAACCAAACAAACATGCATTATTTTTATGAAATTAGTTAAATGAGCAAGTGAACTTTTGTCAGATTTCTATGACAGAAAGATGCTTCCATTACCAAATATTAATATGTTAAACACTATTGTTGAGTAGATATATGCATGAAGTAGACATGAATGTTGACTTGGCCACATAAATATGAGAATCTCCTAACTAATATTTTTCATATTGCTATTGATAAACATCAAAAGTAGCTCAACAAAATATACATGCAAGTCAATACATCCATAAGCGGGTGGGTTGCTTTGGATGAGGCTGGTGAAGACTGAAGAGCTTGAGACCCATTAGCCCATGAGGATGCATTGCACGATTATAGGCCCAAGGGGCTTCGGCAGTCTAGACTGAGAGGATCGGTCCAGACTGCGATCTCCTAACAAGCCGAACTCAACTGGACCGTGGGTGTGCCTAGGCCAGGGACATAGACGTAATTCTATTACTAGTGTGTTACTGTTATCCTACACTCCTGGGAACTGTAGAAAGGAGCTCATGGTGTTGTCTTTTCTATGCATCGTTAGATTGATGACATTGTTGCATGTGAATCTGATCCAACGATGTAAGGCACCTCGTGACAGACAAGGTTGCAATCCATCCCATCTTAGGGTCCCAATGCAGATTCTAATGTTGAGCATGCAATGATAATAGCCTTATGTATTTGCCCTAATAATATCTTGATCTTTATGATCGCTCCCTACAATCTTCTTAACAATATCTATGTTCTATCATTTCTGGTGGATTATATGTGACTTGAATGATTTACATCATCCACCAAGACAAGTGTAATATTTTTTTTTTGAAAGGAAAATTCATTAAAGGAAGAATTACAAGATTACATCTTGTCTGAGAAGGCTAAAAAGAGAAGGGTGAACATTAAAATTGTTGCTCTCAAACACTAATACTATGTATGGATTGACCGTTAAAATTTAATAGAGGAGAAAGAGAATTAAAGGGGAATTATTTTCTCTCATTCTCCTTATATAAGGTGAAATTGATTACACTCTAAAATGATGTGTAAAACATTTAAACTCCAAAACATATTGTAATTTAAAATTTTATTTCCTTTTCAAATATTTTTCCTTCTTTTTTTTTATTAATTAATTTTAAATTACCAAACACAGTAACATTATAGTTTTTATTCTCTTTCATTCCCCTCCCTTCCATCCCCTTTAAAAAAGGTTTCCTTCCCTTTCTTCTATGATTTTCATGCACAGTGTAAGAAAGAGGGATATTTTGAAAGCGAGTCAGCTACTAAGTTATAATGTCTAGAGATATGCTTAAAAGAAATTTTGGGAGTTAAAAGATTTTAAACAAAAAATCTCTTTGAGTAATATTTTTCTATCTCTAAATTATTATTAGACCACATAAAAATAATCAAAAGCTATTAAAGTAATACATAATCCACTAGTATTCGAAATTTATTGAATTTTAATTATTTTGGTTTGAGTCGAGTAAAATTATATTTCTAATAAAAAGATTTTTATTATTTTTTTCCATTTCTTTTCGTTATCTTAGTAGCAAACTTTAAGGTTGCGTTTTACTTTAGTAGTACAACGTATTTTTTTTACCAATGCTGAATGATGGAAAAATGTTCCTATGCTAACAACTAATGAAAATGGCAACCATTGATTGCCCTCTTTCTCATTCTATATTAAAGAAAGTATTAACTATATTTATCTGTTATATAAATGAATTAGTAAGGTCCAGATAGGTACAGGGCTGATTTGGCTGTGTCTAATACTGTTAGTCTTGTGATAGGCGTCTCTTCTAGCTTTAGAAAGCATTGCATTGGGGTCCTTCTTCTGCTGCGTAATTGGGTGGCGTCCTTTTCATGACAACCTCAAGAGGACAAGCATAATTTGCCTCATCACTCAAAACAAAATACTTCTGAACTGGAAAATTCTGATATCATTCTAAGATACACACCCACATGGGGTTCAAGATGCCATGGATCATTAGTGCTCTAATTAGCCACATGGGGTTCAAGCAAAAGCATCGTTAGTGCTCTAATTAGTACTTAACAGCACCTTTCCAAATAATAATCACTTGAATATATAAGACATTAGTTTCATCTTTTGGGATGAAATTTCGATCTTTATTCGTGACCATTAGGGCTTTATTAAGGGCCTGAAATGCAGATTAGTTGTCGGATCAAAGGATGGTCCTTGCCATCCTGACTTTACTCATATAATATAATGAAGCTTCTTCTGTCAAGTCAGCATGCACTCTGCAGTGGTCCTATTCCTCCACCACACACATACATATATGATTAAAATACATACATGAGTGTGTGTGGATGTGTGTCGAAAGTAAATACAAATCTGTGCCTTTATGCTTTCACAGTATTTCACAAGAAAATGACAATAGTGCTTGATAATATTGTGTTCTTCAGGGGTAATCTGCACGGGCGGTACCCAATTTTTTTAATAATTCCATTATAATACCTTGTCACTTAATACTCTCTAACCTTTAATTTCAGTTTCATAAAAATACCTAAAATCATTTTTCAACAGGTGATGATGACATAGAATTTATTACACACGGTAATTTTTTTAAAAAATTTTCACCTAATAGGACATGTGGCACCATATATGTTGGTTTTTTTTGGCAAAATTGACAATCCCACATTGCTTAGTTATTAAGAGGAGGAGAAAGTTTTTGGTTATAAATAGACTTCTCTCATTCCTTAATTAATCATATCGAAATTGTCTTCTCTCGTATATTGACAATTAATCTTTTTTTCTTTCTTTTGTAATATTTCCTTAATTAATGAAATATTATTTTAGTAGTGTCTGAGGACGTAGGCATAATTGGCCGAACCTCGTTAAATTTTGATGTTTCTTTTTATGTCTATTTAATAGCTATTATCGGGTATAGTTGTTAATAATTGTGCTATTAAAATTACTTGTAGGATGGTTTTTAAGGAGGCATCGTGACCCACCACTCTTTCATGGGAATCTACCTTGAGGTGATTTTTAGTACAATCGTTTTCTCACATGTGCAATAGTTCTCAAGGTGAAATTATTATTGGTGGAAATTAACCCAAATTCCACAACAATATTAACACCCGACTTATTTTTTTTATTTAAAAATTAATTTTATTATTATAATCATTTATTAGGTATTTAATGTCCATTTGATTTATAGATAAATAAGTTGGGCATTTGTTGAAATTGAGATATGCATTCATATCGCCATGAGAATAAGATTGGGGGGTATGATTAAAGTTACGCCATTGATGCATGTGGTTGTATCAACTAGCAAATATAATTTGAAATAGATTAATGGCTAAATCAGAAACTCACATCATTGAATAATAATGCAAGTCGATAATCATAGTGAAAGAGCAAGAAAAAGAATCAATCTTTTTTAATATAATTACAAAAATGATTGTAGGACTAATAGTACAGACAGAAATCAACCCTAATGATAATCAGCAACTAATTAGCTTGGAAAGAAATTCAACATAATCCAAACTAATACAGCCAAATCTTTCCTATAAAGCCAACAGTTGAGAAGAATCACCACTCCATGCTTAAGCTTTTTTTTTTTTCCTGCATAAAGGTAAATGCTCGAGTAAACAAAGCAAAAGGAAAAAGAAAAAGAAAAAGGTGAAAAAAATGTAAGTGATATGATAAAAAGAGAATGCAAAGATAAATGGATGAATTGTTTAATAAAAATTATCAAATTTCATACTTTATTACAATATAATTCCATAATTTTATTTCTTTATTGTTTAATTTTAATTTATATTTCACGTAAAAACATTTTAAACAATTTTCAGCTAAATTTAATAAATAATATAAAAATTGAAATTTGATACCATCATATGTCATATATTCATCTGAAAAAAAAAAGTAAATTTTAGGATGATGAAAACTTTATGATAAGTTCAATGAAATTAAAATGCGGCACATATTGTGGCTATTTATATTAAATTATTTAATGTAAAACATAAATTAAAACTAAGTAACTAAAAAATAAATTAATTTTAATATGAACTTGTAATAAAATATGAATTTTGGTTACACCATCATATAATTTTCCGATCACCAGAAGATGAACAAAAAAAAGATTTGTTTTCTTTCACCTCTCTTTCCTTCTCTGAACGGTAAGCAACGGTCAATCTTTTGTCATGTTTAGGAAAATGGAGGGGCCAATTACGTGCTTGGAATTTGGCTACAGCACCGTTCACGAGAATTTGTTCTAAACCTTCTATTTCTTTCTTATCTTTCCATGGCTTCTTCTTGCTCTTTATCTTCATCATGAACTGACTGTTTACACGTTGAAGAGATCCATGGCTTCTACTTCTTGCTCCTCTTTATCTCATGATAATGAAAGACCAAGCCTTGAATCTGTTAAGGAACTTGTTATTACAGTAAATGAGTACTTCTTTGAGCTCTTAGCTAATACTGAATTATGGGGTGCCCTGAAATCTCATTGCATTTCCAAGCTAAATATTAAAAGCCAGGAGTTCTTTGAATTCTCTGAGCACTCAGTTCTGTCCAATCTTTACTGGGGTATCGAAAGTATTGAAGCTGCAATGCAGGCGAAATGTGCAGAAGAGAAGCTAAATCGGTTAAAGAACTCAGAAAGAATGCTCCAGGCACCAGCTCTGCTCGATGAACATGGAGTCACTGCTGGAATTCATAACCATTATTTGGTTTGCTGCTCCTACTTTTACCTATCAATTATTAGGAAACTCCAAAATGATGAGTGGCAAGTTGCTTTGCATTTTCTACAAGCAATTTTAGTGTCGCCGAGGCTTGTTAGAGTTGAACTTGCCCCGAACCTCTGCAGGAGTCTTTTTCCTTCAAGCATTCTGTTGGAAATGGAGGCAATGAGTGGGAAGAAGGGTAAAGAATCTGTCACAAATTTTCTTGATAAGGCCAACATCAATGAAGCAATCAGGGAGACTGCGAGGATACACAAACATTGGCTAATGTATTATCAGGTGATGCTGTATGGAGAGACTCCTCAGTGGCGTTGCAGCAGCAGCAGAAATGCTTCATACTACACTGATGAGTCACATGATTTTTGGTATGTTTCCCATTTTGGTGCCATCTAGCTAATGCTAAGCATTTTGATGTTATAAAATTTGATTTTGAATGATTATGAACATAGCTATAACCATCAGCTTCTCTTGACAGGCAAGCGATCAACAGCAGTTGCTCTTCAGATTCAATTGAGCAACAAAACTGTTTGCAAACATATAAGGTAAGGCCAAAGAGAATGGACAATCTGGTACCTATGATGGATTTGTAGTTCACAATTTGCAAAGCCACATGTTTAATTCATGTATTTGCATCAAAATTAATGCAGCATGAGAAGGTGCACCCATTTGATTCTCAAGAAAATTCAGCCATTGATACAGACAAACCTAAGACATGCCTTGAAATTCAAGAAATTCAGGAAGATAATGAAGCTCTTGCTCACTTCAATCAAGCTCCAACGTTAAAAATTCAGGCTGAAAAGCAAGAGAACTATACCAGCTTCAGATGCCTCAAGGAAGTACTGATGGAATCCCAATCCAATACCCCAACTTCAGTAAATTCATGCTGCAGTTATTATTTGGAAGAAGACGCAGAGGTGATTGTTTTGAATGACGCTATTTAAGCATATAATTCTATATCTAAATGCAAATTCGCTACTTTTTAAGTAACATGATTGTTGAATGGTCAGTTACCCTTTATGTAACAGGTAAACATTGCTGATAACAATTGCTCAATCAGAACTGCTGGTGAAGATGATCTGCAACCAGAATTTCGTGCTCAGTTATGTTCAGAATCACAATTACAGACATATTACTAACTACATGGTCTTTCTATAGAGTTTTTAACATTGAAACCACACTTTTTCTTTTGTCATTTTTGGCACCTACAGGACGCTGCAGGCTTCATGCTTTACGTTGGATACAATGTATAGAATGATGGGTTTATCATCTGCTACTAATCAAACGATGAAGGAAGTTAATGAAGTCAAGATCAGTTGCTTAACTTCTAGTGGAATCCCCAGTTCTTTGTGCGATTTTGATTTGTCCATCTTGGAACTCAGAAATAAAAATGTTGGCACAATCCTGGATTCCAATGATGAAAACATTTCAGCTCAGAAGCCACTGTGGCAACACCAAGCGCAAGTCACTAACGAAGAAGCAACAGCAGCTTTGCAGAATGGTATGATTGCACAGATAGATCACCGCAGAAGAGATGCAAGGGGAAAACAGAACTTGTATATTCAAAAGAACTTGAATGAGCTATGTCCAACTTTTGGAAGAGATTCCAACACTGAGTTAATGGGAATACTTGAGAAGGCAATATCGAAACTATGCTTCTCTGAAGAACTAGCAAAATGTGAGGAAGAATATGCTATAGAAATTACAGCAATTTATGAATTGTTGAACAGTAAAAATGGAATAAAATACGCTATCTTAAAGGATGTTATTCTGGATCAGCTGCTGACAGCTATTTCAAGTTCTAAAGAGGAAAGAGTAATAAGGGCATCGATGTCGATACTTACAACTATTGTATCAGTAAACAAGTCAGCTGTAGAAGACATCAAGAAGAAAGGTCTGCGGTTGTGTGATTTGGCAATGGCTCTAAAGCGAAATGTGCACGAGGCAGCTATTCTTATCTACCTGATAAATCCACCTCCAACAGAAATAAAGACATTGGAACTTTTGCCAGCACTGATGGAGATTGTGTGCACTTCAAGCAGCTACAAGGAAAAACCGGCTTCGCCATTGCTTACACCTCCAGTTGCATCACTGATGATTATTGAAGTGCTAGTAACTGCATTTGACTGTGCTACCAATAACATGCACTTGGCCGCAATAAATTCTCCTAGAGTTCTAAGCAGGCTTTTAGATGTTGCTAGAGATAATAATCTGGAAGAATGCATCTCTATGGCCAACATTCTCATAAAATGCATGCAGTTTGATGGACAGTGCAGAAAATATATATCACAAGTTACTCCTCTGGCTCCATTTAAACGTCTCCTACAAAGTAATGAGAAGCATGCCAAGTTTGCAGCTCTTCAGTTTTTCCATGAAATCCTCTACATGCCAAGGTATGAACTTCGCTTCCAAGTTAACACGTGTCAGCTTGAAGTGAAATATCACAAATAGCTTCTCAGGCTGTGATCATCACGAATAAAGTTCATCTGCATTGTGCGCTTCGTTATATTTTGATATCAATCTTTTTCCCTTGTTTTCATCAGGTCCTCGGCCATCAGCCTGTTGCAGCGGATACTAAAAGAAGGAAGCAATGACATAATGCACTCCCTGATGCAGTGTCTCCAACAACTTCAACCAGATTACCAACTTTTGGCCGCGAATTTGGTGCTGCAATTGGACACCCTGGTTAGTACTATAATAATTATCCACCATTTGTCCAGGTTTAACTGGTGGGGTAAATATTGAATTTATGCAGCAGCGCTCATCAGATCATAAATATATGCAGGAACAATCATCTGGCAAAAGTATGTTCTTGGAAGAGGCTATGCAGGTCATACTCAAGTCAGTGGCATCTGAAGGAAATTCTGCTTTGCAGCAACTGTCTACTTTCATTCTAGCAAATGTTGGAGGAACTTATACTTGGACAGGAGAGCCATACACTGTAGCATTACTGGTGAAAAAGGCAGGCTTGACATCTGTGTATCACCGAAATCTGATCAGAAACATTGATTGGTTAGACCAATGCCTGCAGGTAAGATGCAAGAAAAAATAAAGGAACAAATGAATCATTCAATGAGGTTCTTGCAATATATTAGCAAGAGAGGTTAAAAAAAAAAGTTCATGACATGCAGGACTCAGCGATTGACTCGTGGTGCAGTAAGGTTGCGAAAAGTATCATTAATATAGGAAAACCTGTATTCCAGGCTTTAGAGAAAGGTCTAAGAAGTAAAATCAAGAGGGTTTCGAGGGACTCTCTTACAGCAATTGCATGGATTGGCTGTGAAATTGCTAAATACCCTAATGGTCTAAGAACTTCTGCGTGCGAGATGCTGCTTAATGGAGTTGAGCAATTTTTGCACCCTGGAATGGAGCTTGAAGAACGACTTCTAGCTTGTCTTTGCATCTATAACTATACTTCCGGCAGAGGTAATGCCCTTTACATCCTCCTTTTCATGGCATAACAGTGAACAGTCAAATTTTAATTCCTACTTAATGCATATATTTTGTGCAGGGATGCAGAAACTGATCCATTTCTCAGAAGGAGTACGGGAGTCCCTGAGGCGTTTTTCAGGCATAACATGGATGGCTGAGGAACTACATAGAGTAGCAGAATTTTATTTGCCCAACAACTCTGTTAGTATTCAAAGACACTTTTAAGTTGCAGTCTGTAACATAGTTCTTGCAGTATCAACTGTCATCCATTTATGACAGATATGTTAAATTTTTATAATTGCATGAACAGCGTATATCTTGCGTACATACACAAATTTTGGAGGCAAAGCATGGCAAAAGTGGAGCTGTAACTGCCCTTATCTACTACAGGGGACTGCTTTACGGTGGCTATTCTGATGGTTCAATTAAGGTATGCAATACTATCATGTCTTAAAAGCTCGACTTGCAGTTCATACTCTTAAAGATCCGAAACACAAGACTTATATGCCCATCAAACAGGTGTGGGACATCAAACATCAGTCGGCCGCTCTTGTATGGGACTTGAAAGAGCACAAAAAGGCAGTGACATGTTTTTCACTCTTTGAACCTGGAGAGAGCTTGTTAAGTGGTTCTGCTGATAAAACCATTAGGGTATGCATCGTTTACTGATCGATCTACCTTGTCCTGGAAGTGTGAACTATTGATTAATACTTCATGTCATGCCTTAATTCTGCAGGTTTGGCAAATGGTCAATCGAAAACTGGAATGCATTGAAGTCATAGCAGTGAAGGAACCAATTCAAAAGATAGAAACATATGGCCAAACGATTTGCATAATCACCCAAGGCCATGGAATGAAGGTGCTTGATTCATCAAGAACAGTCAAAGATATATGCAAGAACAAGAAAGTGAAGTGCATGAGTTCAGTCCAGGGAAAGCTATACATCGGCTGCAATGATTCAAGTATACAGGTTGCTTTTTATCGTTCTCTCTTTTGATAAAATTGGTCAGTAACTCGGAGAAGTACGTGACACATTGCCTTCTTTCAGGAGTTTACCATGACAAACAACAGGGAGCGAGAGATCAAGCCGCCTATAAAGAGTTGGATGATGAAAAATAAACCGATCAATTCAATTGTTCTGCACAAAGATTGGCTTTATAGTGCAAGTTCATTAGTTGAGGGTTCAAAGATTAAGGTAAGAACCATAAATGTGAACACTCCAACATAACATAAGAAGCCTCCATTGATCAAAAGATTGTTGCAGGAATTGAGAACACACTACAAACCTCAAATGTCTGTGGTAAAAGAAAGAGGTAGAAACATACTAGCTATGGAAGTAGCAGAAGACTTCATATACTTGAATTGCAGCTCATCAACTAGCACTCTTCAGGTACACATGTCGTTTGTATTATATTTGATTCTTCAGAGTCCAAAATGCTTATGAAACACCCACACCCTTTTGGATGTACAATGAATATTTTTTTACAAAACATAGGATTATATTTATATGCATTAAGAAGCCATTTTTCACTTTAAATACTGCGCCGAAACTAGATTTGGTTGAGAGGGACACGGCAGAATGTGGGGAGGATTTCAGCAGGGAGCAAAATAACAAGCCTCCTAACTGCAAATGACATTGTATTATGTGGCACCGAGAAAGGATTAATTAAGGTTTGTTTGTTCATTTTTCAGGCAAAATCTAATCTGTGAAGTTTCTTACTTTGCTTTATATCTATTAACTTCAATGGCTATTTCCCTTCTGATAACAGGGCTGGATACCACTCTAAAGCAGAAGAAGTAGGCTGTGAAATATTTATTTTTGGCTCAATGTAAATGTATATCCAGTGTGCTTACTATATGTATATATACATCGTAAAAGAATATGTAAAGATCAATGTCTGAAGGACATGGTTTTGTTCTTTGTACCTAGAGTTCAACAATCTGAAAGATCAATAATGATTATAAAAATCATAGTTTTTGAAGAACGTGGTTCTTGGTTTTCTTTAACTAGATTATTATAGCTAAATCCACAACATTATTTGATCCTGCTGACAGTAATAATTTTAATCTAAAAATTGCACCATTAATATGTAATGCAAAAATTGGCCTCATCCGAAAATAAATATTATGGCAGTAAATTCCAATTTCGATCCAAATAATTTAATATCATCGTAAAATTTAGTTACCTTTTATCAACATACATATTTTTATAATAATTTTTAATATCAAACACCTGCAAAAATTTCGATTAATTTCTTGTAAAAAAGTAAAAATATTTCTACCTTATATTTATAAACTTCAAATTGAAAAAATTTAAACTTCTTATGATATTTTTTTTTCAAACTGTACCCATTAGTAAATCAACCCTGCTCCTTAATTTTTCACTAAAAATAATATCGGAGGCTATTTTTTAGCTCAGTATCTAAGTTTATTGAAATCTAAATAATTCAGTATACAAAAGCAATATATTGGAGGTTATTTTAAATTTTTAAGTATTAAAAAAAATAAAGTTCATTTTTACCCCTAATGTTTTTGCTGAGGATCAAATAAGCTACAGATCGAATTTTAGGATAAAAAAAAACTAGAATTTTTTGTTTTTGATCTTTTTAAGCCCCTCTACGGTAGCCAAACTTAAAATCCCAAACTCCCGTCAAGTGCTCTCCATATGGGCCCCACATCCCGCAACTCCTCTCCGTATGGGTCCACCTCAGTACTGCTTCAAGACTCTTTCTTAAATCCGCTTCTTCTCCTCCTCCTCACCCTCCACCATCCCCGCAGAGCTTGAATTGAGGCAACCAAATGACTATGTCCACAAAACGAGACTGAAGCAACTAAATAGCACATAAGCTTTCCGTTTCCAAAATTACCTTCCGGAACCCCAAGCCCAAGCCATCCTAGATTCCCCATAATTCTGCCGCAGTTATTGAACATCTCCCAATCTTTGCAATGAACCCCATCACCCAGTTGCTAGACGAGTCCCTCACCACACCACCTGTAGTAGCTAACTACACTCCATTATCAAAGGCCCTATCGGTGTTAACCTTCACCCAACCATCAAGGGGTGGCTTCCAACTCACAGAGTGTTGCATCTTCAGCTTACCAGAAGCGGATAACTGCCCAAATCTCCGCATCACAGCGCCAATCTCTCGGCCTCGAGCAATAATATCCACCACTTTGTTCCCTGAGCAGTGCGCAAATTGCGGATTGAAATCACATCCATGAGTAATATACATATTTCACATAGTAACATAATAAGCTATATGCATAAGTGGAAGAAAAAGTTTCAAAACATAAAAGAACAAGATCAGGGAAATTCATAAATAAACATGACGAAGATAATCAAATATTGCTTTTTTGTAAGTTTTGTTCCATGCTCTAATTTGAATGAAGAAAAAAAACAGAGGTTTATTTGAATAGAAGAACCGACCAATGGCTGTTGGGAAGTGGCATCGAATTTGTAGTCAGAATCATCGCTAGAAACATCTTGGTAGGCAAAGCGGCCATAACTGAAGTGGTTCCAACTGAGAAATCATCGTTGATTTCTCCTCCCAAGGGCTTGCTTCGTCTACGAGACATCGAAATGGTTCCAACTAAGCTCCCAATATTGACATCAAAGCGTTTGCAACATCCAACAAAAGCGATTCTTGTAATTGGTATGAATCGACGGTATGATGGGTGCATTTTGTGTTAGTCGAACCAATTAATCTATTCCATTATAAAGGATGATCATGTGACTATGCTAGCAAAGCACTGTAAGCAACAACATCTGGTTGAGACAACTAATCAAACACCTTGTGAGCATTTTTTACCCCGTTGCATTTAAGATACATGTGGACAAAACCAAGAACAACAATTCGGATAGTTAAGAATTTTAGAGTGTGGGAAGATTGCCATATGGTAATGAAGCTCATTTCCAAGATTTACAGTGGGGAGATTGTCATGCGGGACTGATATATTGGTAATGATGGGACTATAGTGTTATTATGTGCTTGCTGCTCCTGGTGGTGCAGCTTGGTATTGATGAGCCAACAAAGGTTGCTTTGTTGTTCAGGACAACTTGTCTCTGATGAGCCTGGGCACGCTTCAACGCAGCCATTAATGCATTAGAGATTGGAGGGATGACCAGATTTTGTGCAGTGGAGAGGGTGCGACGTTCAAGAGCGACACTGAAGCAAAGCTCTAAAGCTCTGCACTGAAGAGGGCGCGATGAATTCAGGTGCGATTTGAAGTAGGTGAAGCTCTAAAGATCTGCACAAGAAACGCTTTGAGAAACCTAGATGGAGAAGATAACAAAGTGGCGGCAACATGAAGCTGTTGAAGTGGGTAATCACATGAAGAATAATATTTACTCTGATGGATGGATCTATTGGAAGAAAAAGAAAAAGACGAAGAAGAATGAAGAGTTTGTTTGAGGGACAGAGACAGATGAGGGCAAAGGGACAAAAATGGATGGCTGATGTGGGGTCTAACTACCACGTCATTTACCTATGTGACGGAGTTAGAATTTTAAATTTGACACCTGTTAGTGAGGGGCTTAAAAAATTTAAAAAAGGCAAAATTCTAAACCTTTTTTACCTAAAATTTTATCAGAAACTTATTTTAACCTTAAAAATATTAGAAGTAGTTAAAATATATATATATATATATATAAACTCTTTTATTGTAAAATTATTTATATCTATATAAATAAAATTACAACAGTTAAATTTATTTTTAATTAATTACGGCCTTTAATTTTTTTTTGTGGAACTGTAAATTGTATAAATTGCTATGGAAATAAAAGTTAGCTATTTTAACGTTTGCAAGCGCGCGGACACAATCGAACTGGGTTTGCATAAACCCTAGCACTCACTGAGAAGTGAAAACTACTTGCCGAGGAGGAGGAAGATGCCAGCTCTAGCTCAGGACATGGAGCCGGTTGAACCACAATCGCTAAAGAAGCTTAGTTTCAAGTCTCTAAAGCGAGCACTTGATCTATTTTCTCCGATTCACGGCCAGCTAGCTCCTCCCGATCCTGAAAGGTTACAAAAAATCCCTAATTTTACTGTTCCTTCGTGTCTTAATTACACCTAAATTCTAATTCATACTTCTTTTGTCGTTTTGTTTCTTTGCAGTAAAAAAATTCGATCGAGCCATAAGGTTAGTGAAATTCCGTATTCGCTTATTGGTTTTAGGTATGGTTTTGAAATTGTTATGGTCATTCTTGTTGAAACATGTAAAATTACATGAATATGATTTGTTTCGACTGTGCAGATTAATATAGAGTATAAAGGAATTAAAAGCGTGAGTGAGATTCCGCGGTCTGCTGCAACTGATCGTGCAACTCAAAATTCAACGCCTTCTAATGTCCTCGCTCTACCAGGTTTTTCTTTTTTGCGAAATTTTTCATTTCAATTTTTACGCAAAAATCATGTCAATGTTGCATAACTGAAGCACATGCTGAAGTGTTCAAAATATAGTTTAAGTTCTGTCGTTACTGGGATTTAGTTTCCTTGGTCGATGTAGCCAATATGCTATTTCCAAGTATGAATGTTTATTTTCTGTGTAGTATTGTTGCAAAAGCAATGATTTTCTATGCCATTTGCATCAGAATAGTTGTCAAATTAAGGGAGTGTTTGGTAGTGTCTCTTTGGATGTTATATGCTGATCCAAATTATTGTATGTGGAACTTCATATAACGTGTGTTTCATTCTCCTGCAGGTCCAGATAATTCTAAGGATTCACAAAAGGGTGGGGCTCAAAATGCATTAATGGTTGGACCAACTTTGCAACCGAAGGGAATGTGAGTGCGCTCTCTCCTTGTTTCTCCTTCTGCATATGTTTTCTTGGAATCTTTTCGTTATTGGTGCTAATTATTTCTTTGTTTGCTTCAGAAATGATGTTGGTCCTCAGGGAAAAAGTACTGCCATGATTTCTGGTTCTGGTTCATCTGAAAGGTTTTAGTTTTCCTTCACTATGTGTTTGTTCTGATACTTGATATGACTATATGCTTGTCTGTATGATGCACTTACAATGTCCAATTTGTTTTGACTGCTGGGCTGATCATGTTGCTCTGCATATCTGGCTAAAGGCATAGAATTGATAACTTTCTGCTGTTGTATAGTGAAAAATTAATTGGAGATGTGCTTTGTCATGCCTCAACTCTGATGCACAGAAATGTCGATTGAACTGCATTTTTGTGTTTCCAGAACGTTTCGGAAACAAAAACTCTAAAAAACATTCCTGGAACATTCTAGGGCCGTTTATGTAGATACAAAAAAAAATGGAAATGCGTTTCACTCCTTGGAAATGCATTTCCAACTTTTGAGGGGAAAAAAAACAAGAGAACTGTTCTTAAGATGAATGAGGAAAAATTAACCTAGAAGAATTAGGAGAAATTAAGAATGAATTATGAACAAATTGAACTCCAAATCCAAAAGAGAACTGGAAAAGCTAATTCATGATAAATTAGGAACATACTTAAATCCAAATCTTACAAGAATTGAAAAAACTCATTGATCCTCTAAACTAGGGATTAAGAGAATCTATATAAATGTCAAAAGAAAAAAAAAACTTAAAACTCACCTTCTCATAAATTGAGCTCCAATTTCGGGGTCTTGATGATAGAATAAAATTCAACTTCTTATAACTAGGTAGACAAAAGATTGTCCTCTCGTTGTAAGTCCTCCCACCTCTATTTTAAGTTTGATGTGCGTTGTTGTTTTTTTTTTTGAATGTTATGGCCTTCCTTTAAGTTTAGTGGATTTAATGTTTGTGGCCTTCTCTTATCTTTATTTAGTTTAGTATTTTTAATGTTTATTTTTTTTTAACTTAGTGTATTAGTATTATTTTACTTATTAATATTATTAATTTATTATTTTAATAATAAAACGTAGCATAACAATAAAATAATATTATAATAATAAAACATAGTGTAATATTAATATTACATTATTACTAATTATTAATTTAATTTTTGCTTGTTAAATAATATTATTTTTTATTTTTTGACTAAATATTAATTTGCTTCTTGTTATTATTACTCTCTCTGTTCCAATTTAATTGTCATTTAAGGATTATGTACTTAGATTAAGGAATGTAATTAATATATGTATAAAATACTATATTACCCTTATAGTAATTTCCTCAATCAATTATTAGCTTTGTATATTCCCAAAATGAGTTTATGTATAAGTAAGGGTAAGATAGGAAAAAATGTAGTTAAAATGTATTGGTACTTGAAAATATCAAATAAATTGGAACAAAAAATCCAACCTAAAATGTCAATTAATACGGAACAGAGGGAGTAATATTTATTTTTGTGTGCGTGTCAGCGTGTGTGCACCTATATTTTTAATATTTACATGTTTTCTCCACATTTCTGTTTCCTATATTTTTATAAAATGTTGTTTCTCCATATTTGCTTCCCCGTTTGCATATATCTGCTTCCGTGCATCATAGTGCCTCAATACAAGAAAGAATAGGAAAAACAAAAAAGAATTTGATATTATTGTAGATTGTGATGCTTAATTGTGCTTAAGGAACATAAGTGAGCAAGGAGGTGTTTTGCTACTAAGTTATGTAATTTCTATTGTATCTTTATTGATTGATGTTTCTTGTGTAGTATATTCTCCTGGCATTAACTTGCATGCGCTCCATCTTGTAGGTTTTCAACATCTGCTATAATGGAAAGAATTCCAAGCAAATGGCCACGTCCTGTCTGGCATCCTCCATGGAAGAACTATAGGGTAAGAACTTTCTGATTGCTGTCACTGTTTTGTTGGTGAAACAGTTGCGACATGGTCTTGTTTGATCACTTGTGAATTACAATTAATGAGATTTTTTATTCCTCTTTTTTTTTTTTCCTTATTCTATATATAGTTGTGCTGGTAAGTTGTATCTGTAGTATGTGATTTTTTTTCCATGACAGCAATGTAGCCTGCAGAAATTGGTACCCTGTGTGTCATCTTGTTTGTCATAAATGCGCTCAGTTATGATCATCAGACTCAGCCTGCCGCAGTTTAGAATTGGGATGTCCGGTGTTGGTTATTTCCCTTATGCATGTGCCTATTTAGCATTTCTAGCCTTTCTAATTTGTTGGAGTTGATTGATCCACTTGTAGGTATATTAGCTTCATTCTGTATGGTATTGGCTGGGTTATATTTTAGGCAAAACTGACTTCTTCATATTTTGATTGTTTTTGCAGTAATTTCCTAACCAAAATTTTTTTCTGGGCATTCTTTGAATTGGTTATGTAGGTCATCAGTGGCCATTTGGGATGGGTGAGATCCATTGCATTTGATCCAAGTAATTCATGGTTTTGTACTGGTTCTGCTGATCGTACAATCAAGGTATGGCTTGTATCTGTCCTGTATGATTTGGATTTAATTTTCATTTACTTGTCTCGATGGCCTGCTTGTCATTATGATTATTTTATTCTTTAGTTTCTCATTGGATAAAAATGTGAGTTAAAAATCCATTTGCTTTGTTTAACAGTTGAGGATATCTTTGTAGAACCTAGATAAGATGAACATTTACCAATTTTAGAAAGCTCTTTCTGGTTCTTTATCATATCTAGAAAATGTTTTGCAAATCTTGTCACAAACAAGTGAAAATCTAT
Organism: Mallotus repandus; assembly: GCA_949671775.1. Classification (NCBI taxonomy): domain Eukaryota; kingdom Viridiplantae; phylum Streptophyta; class Magnoliopsida; order Malpighiales; family Euphorbiaceae; genus Mallotus; species Mallotus repandus. Next base: position 3,145 of record CATIWM010013685.1, on the reverse strand, counting down.
AGGTAATGGATCATGCTTGGAGAAAAACAATTTATTGTCCTTATTCTTGATGTTCTAGAAGTTACTGCCTATTGTTGCTCAGAATTAGTTTAGAATATATAGTACATTAGATTTTTCCAATAACGCTAACGATTTTCCTTTCTGAATTTTGGTTGACCAGATATGGGATGTAGGATCTGGAAGGTTGAAGCTCACACTGACTGGACACATTGAACAGGTGCGAGGTTAGTTATGATCGATTTTGCTAATAATTGTTGCTACTGGCTAATTAGGCTATTAAGATCTTAATGTGGGACGATTTTGTTTCCTTTTGCAGGCCTTGCTGTCAGCCAAAAACATACGTATATGTTTTCTGCTGGTGATGACAAACAGGTGAAATGCTGGGACCTTGAACAGAATAAGGTGAGAATTTTAACCTAATTCAACCATTCAAGCCTATTTATTGATTAAACAAAAATAGTAGCAATCGTTCAATGAAACTATGATTTTTAAGTTGCTGATTGTTGAAACATACATATTTCTGAATAGGCTGTCCGTTCATATCATGGTCATCTTAGTGGTGTCTACTGCTTGGCACTTCATCCCACTATTGACCTTTTGCTAACTGGGGGACGTGATTCTGTTTGCCGGGTATAATATTTTTCTCTATGATAGATATCATTTGTTGGTGGATGCACCATTGCTGAAATATTTTGTGTATCTTTATAGATATAACTTGACAAAAAAATTTTCAGGTATGGGATGTTCGAACAAAAGTTCAAGTTTTTGCACTCTCTGGACATGATAATACAGTATGCTCAGTTTTCACTCGACCAACGGTATGCAAGTTTTCTCACATTCTCTCCTCATTCGCTCTTTTAGGTTTTATTTTTTCTCTCTTGATGCACAGAAATCTTAATGCTATTATTAGTTATGTCTTCATGCATGCTATTTGAGATGAGGCAAGCAATAAGCCATGTACTTATGGCTTATATTCTTCTATATTTGTTGCCAACACGTATTATTTTCCAGGATCCACAAGTTGTCACTGGATCCCATGACAATACCATTAAGTTCTGGGATCTTAGATATGGTAATTGAATTTTCTTATGACTTCTTTTTCTCTCTTTTTTTTATTTTGTATTTTTGTGCTCTTTTTTATTTTTTTAACATATCTTTTCTCTTTTTTTTTTTTATCACAGGTAAGACTATGGTGACACTCACACACCACAAGAAATCTGTTCGAGCCATGGCATTGCATCCTACAGAGTAGGTGCCTGTATATGTTATTTATTACTTTTTGTAAATAATGGTTCTATACCTGAATATCAGAATATGTTTTTGCCATTTGCTCATTCTACTTAATTGTTCTTCCATTTTAATTTGGTCAGGCATTGCTTTGCCTCTGCATCAGCTGACAACATTAAGAAATTCAGCCTTCCAAAAGGAGAATTTTTGCATAACATGCTGTAAGTTCTCACTGCTCTGATTCTAAATGTGCCGTTTGAATCATTTCGTCTTAAATTTGTATGTATAAACACACATATATCTGTAAAAGTAGGTTCCATTTAAATTTATATGTATTGAACCTGACACTTCAATTTTCATCTTTCTTTTTTGACCAGCTCTCAGCAAAAAACCATCATTAATTCAATGGCTGTCAACGAGGATGGTGTAATGGCTACAGGAGGTGCGTATTATTTTCTCATAAATTACTTGTCCGGTGTGGAGGATCATCATTCATGTTCTACTTGATGCCTGATGTCAAGATCTCATTATTGGCATCTTCAGCTGACCATATCACTGGCTGGGAACATCTCTAGGCAATTTATTGTGTTGGCCTGGTGCAGTTATCAGTCATAAAAGCATGACTGTTATCATACAGACATTAGAATCATTCAGTCATCATTGGGTAGGTCTTGTACGATATCAAATTTCTAGCTGATACAAAAAAAGGAAAAGCATTTAGGGCATAAGCCCAGAAACCTGGCCTATGGTCATCAGTAACCAACTTCTATGTTATTGCAAGTGGATATTTTAAGCAAAGTTGCACTTCATTTTGGCATCCATACAGTAATGAAAATGGTGTAGGTATGTGAAATATGTTTGACTTTGTGCTTTTCTTTTGAATTACTGTAGGTGATAATGGGAGTTTGTGGTTCTGGGACTGGAAGAGTGGTCATAATTTCCAGCAAGCCCAAACAATTGTGCAGCCTGGTATGTTCTTTCCCTGTCTGTCATATTTTTCACTTCTGTCATTATTGTGGAATGAGAAGGAAGTTGATAGTGATGACTTTTTTTTTTCTTCCAGGTTCATTGGACAGTGAAGCTGGTATCTATGCTCTCTCATATGATATAACTGGCTCAAGGCTTGTAACATGTGAGGCTGACAAGACGATTAAAATGTGGAGAGAGGATGAAACCGCAACTCCAGAAACTCATCCCCTAAACTTCAAGCCACCTAAAGATATCCGGCGGTTCTGATGATCACCTCCCTGTTTTCAAGCATTTTTCTCTTTATGTCAACAATGTGTCATGCTGTCTCACAGTGCTTGTGTTGAACATGGTTCATATCATTGTCCCAGAATATAATGTTGTAAACATAAATGGAGTATCTGATTTATGAAGTTCCAGAAGCACGCAGTCATTTTTCCCCAGGAGGATATATAGCTTGCTTGAAGCCCCAGTTTGGGTATCCGTATATTAACTTATGTTGCTAGTGGGATGAGGGTTTTTTTTTATTTTTCCCCTTGAAGGGACAAGATGGTATTAGCTGATTTGTGACTAATTTATAAAATTTTTATATTTGCTAGATAAAACTAGAAAGGAATTTCCAAGATGGTATTAACATATTTCTTTTTGTTAAAAAAAAAAGCTGGTATTAACATGTTATTGTAAAATTCCCGTCTATGAAACTGGGGAGGAATCCAACCTGATATTTGTAATGTCTGTTTCATTAAACTTGTCTTATTGTCTTATAGTTTTCTCTGTTTGTTTGTTTGTTTGTTTTTTTTAATTTTCCGAACCATATAGTTTTCTTTGTCTTGAAGACTCTGAGCAAGTGATCAATGTCGCAATTGTTGTCCATTCCTTATCCAACCGAGTGCAGGCTAAACCCATCTTCAAACAGCAAAGCATATGATAACAGACCAGATGATAAAATAAT
>CATIWM010013639.1:0-11476 GCA_949671775.1 Mallotus repandus | reverse complement strand
TTTAGGCCCATTTTTTAATTAAATAAAATTAACTTAGACTTAGTTTAGCCCATTAATAAAGCCTTCTTCGTAATTTGTAGACTTAGGATCATTTCATTTAATTAAAATTAATTAGAATTAAGCCCACTAATTTATTTCTTTTTCTTTTAAAATTTAATAGACTTAGGCCCACTTTCTTTAGAATTAAAATAAATAGATTTAGGCTCACTAATCATCAAAATGTAGGCCCGTTTTTAGTTTTATTTTCATTTGTAAATAAAATATGTAGATTTAGTTGACTTAAATTAAAATTAAATATAGTTTAGATTTAGGGACATTATACTTTGAATGCATTTGTTATGTGCTTTTTCAATGATTGGTTGCCTTAGGGTTAGATGAATGTTCAAATTAGGGTTTAATGAAATTGCATGTAATTAGGGAATAAGATAGTAATTAATAAAATAATTCTAAATGAACACAAGACTAAAAGAAGTTGGTATTCCGTATCCAGAACTCCTGGTTGTGGTGCTAGCATGTATTAGAGAATCGAGTTACCACCACTTTCGATTTGTCCCAGTTATTACCCTGGGTGGCGACTCCTCATCTCCACGCCTTATCTTTGTGACAGTGGTTAGTGTGTTCCCTAGAGCCCTGAGCTCAAACAGTGTCGCGGTTGTAATAAACTTGGGCGCGCGCTAAACCCCTCCTTCTACAACGTTTACGAAGCTATAGATTTCATGACCTGCGGAAGAATCCGTAAGTTGATCCATGTTAGGAAGAGGATAACAATATTTTTGGACATGTTTTGTTTAGATCTTTGAAATCAACATAGAGCCACCATTTTCCATTAGGCTTTTTGGCTAGTACTATATTGGCCAACCTTTCAAGGTAAAAAATTTCCTTTATGAATCCTATATGTTTTAATTTATCAATTTTCGTAGATATAACAACCTGCCTTTCAAGGGCATGATTTTATTTTTTCTAAATTATAGGTATTTCCTGTGGGTCTACATTTAACCTGTGGTATATCAAATCAGGGCTTCTTCTTGTGATATCATATAGGTCCTAAGCAAACGTTAATTCATTTCCCTTTAGGACTTCTTCTATTTGATTTTTTATATGTTCTTACAGAAGTGAGCCAATAAAAAGCTTCTTATTTGTGGTTGAGAGTTTTAGCTCCTTTTTTTCATCTAAAGGTTTAGTATTGACTTATTTTGGCACATCTAGAGTCTCCACAGTTAAAGACTGTGACGTATCTTTCAGTGTATACAGGTAAGCTTATGTTGCCGCCTTTTGGTTTCCTTTGATAACAACTACCCCCGTTTCCAAAGGTATCTTCATGGTTAAGTATTTGATGGATGTGCAGGCCCCTATATCATATAAGATCAGCCTTCCAATGATTGTGTTATAAGAAAACGATATGTCAATAACCATGAATTTTGCTCTGAATTTCTTAACATGCTCCTCATCTCCTAACTAAACTGTTAGGATTACAACTCTTTCGATAGGCAAATGATTGGTAATAGATTAACAGCACCCCAATCATCAATTAACATTCTTTTTAAGACAAATTTTTCAACCATACCTTCCACCACTAGTGCATCTGTGTATGGAGATGTTACCTTGTTTCCATCTTCTGATGTTAATATGATAGGTGCTACAGGTTGAAGCTTGTTAACTCCTAAAGACATCACCTCACTATCATGCCTTTTTCTCTAAAGGTTTTTACTTTCTACAGGACTTTCTTGAGTAGTTGTTTTATCCTTACCGCTATTGTATCTGCTTAAAAGTAAAGCATTAGCCTCGCTGTAGAAATTACCACTGTCTATGCTATCTAAACTATGACTAGATATCATTGTTCTACACCTATTTGCACCTTAGGCATTTGTTCGTCTCATTCTTTCCTAACTAATGCTAAAGTGATAATTTCATAAGTTGCAAATATATATATAAGTACAGAGTTTTACCTTAATCAAGTCTGCTTAGTAGTGGTGGTGAGCTGAGGAAGGTTTTCAGGTCTTCAATGGCTTGTCGACATTTCATTGTCCATTTTAAATTCTTTAGGTCCTTTAATGTTAAGGAGAACCTTCCTAAAGCTATAAGTCTTCCATTTATTTTTTGAACTTTATGGATAGTTTGAGGTGGCCCCATGCTCAATGTAGCCTAAATTCTCTTCTAGATTTACCATTATACCTCTTTACAATACCATGAATTCCAAAAACCTTTCGATCTTGACTCCAATGTCATATTTTCTCAGGAATCGGCTTTATCCCATGTTTGGAAAGTACTTCAGAAGCTTGTCAAAGATCTTCTACAAGATCTTCAGCCTTCAAACTTTTGATGATCCTGTCACCTGTATAAAATTCCACATATTTTTTTGTAAAAACTTCTATAAACTATAGATTCCATGACCTTCTGCAAAGATTGGTAACTCCACCATTTCATCCAAAGGCTTTGTATTGACTTTCTCAAAGTTTCTATTATTAATGATTGTGATGCATCCTTTAATGTGCAAGGATAAGCTTCCTTAGCTACTTTTAGATTTCCTCAGACCACAGCTGCACTAGTTTCTATAAGTATCTTCCTAGTCGAATTTTTTATAGAAGTGCAGGCTCCTATAACGTATAGTATTGGCCTTCTAACTCAATAAGTAGGTTATAATCCTGGCAAAGTTTGTTAGGGCTAAATCCCAAAGCTACACATGCCTCAAATATTAGTGGATTAACCGTACCAACTAACATCCTTTCTTAAATTAATATTTTCAACCATACCATTAACTACTCAAAGAGTCGGTTTGAGGAGATATTACCTTATTTTCATCATCTGAAGTAAATGTGACCAGTTCTAGAGGTTGTACCTTATTTACTCTAATTGTGTATACTTCGCTGCCCTACTTTTTACATTTTGGTTATGATATCCTTCAGCGTTAAGCCTCCAGCTATAATATTGATAACTCTTATAGGTTCTTTTCTAGTCCTTTTTTAGTCATCTTTTTCCACACCTCTTTCGGCATCCGCACATCTGTTAGCTACAGCTTTGTTAGTTATCACTCATTTATTATCTATGGCCCTTGAGCGAGCAAACCTGCCCAGAGCTCCCTTTTGTACCAATCGTTCTATCTCCTCTCTCAAATGCTTGTAGTCTTCGGTATCATGGCCTACATCTCTATGGAATCTGTAGTACTTCTCCTGATCTCACTTTCCTACGGAATTGTGGCTCATTTGCTTTTTCCAATGGATATTACCGCCAAATATTTTAGCCCACATTAATATTTCAGCTTTTGAGAAATTAAGTAGAGTGTAGACTGCATGATGATTGGTACCCTTACCTCTATCATCTCAATTCATTCTTCGTAAGGTTACGTTTTGGAAAATTTTAACTGTGATCATATGGACCGTTAGGCTTCTTCTAATATTATAACCTTCTGAACCATGCACATCAACTTAGCAAAGCTTTTAGGAGAATCAAAATATAAAGAGTCAATAAACTTTCATACCTAGTTCCTTGTTTCAAGGTTGTTATGGCTCAAGTTTTCTATTTGCACAGCTACTTTAAAGAGACTTATGTAATTCTGTAGGATTTCACCTTTTTCCTACACAACCTTTTGTTGGTCTGAAGATATTTTCCTACATCACGTGATTTTTCTCTAACCCTAATTTTAATTACATGCAACCTAAAATTAATCTACAGCCGTCATTGATTTTAATTGAATTACCAAATGGATCCTAATTTACTATTCCAATTAAAGCATATGCACTTAGAACTTTACTATTCCCACTACTGGGGCTATTACAATAATCTATTGAAAAGAAATAAAATTCTATAACCCAAAATAAAAATAACATACAAAATAATCTACAATACAAACAAGTAACCCTAAAATGATTTAAATACAAATGTGAATCCATGGCATTCCATGGATCTTCATAAATCCCGTTCACCACCACGATTCAGATCTCTCATCCAGAACCAAAAAAGCACAGAAAGAAATAAAAGGATTAGTAACCAAAAAAATTAAAATCAAATCGAAATTACAAATCAAAAGCTAAATAAAAAAGATAAACAAATAAAGGAAAAAAGAGAAAAGAATTTAAGGAAAAAAAAAACTATGATGATGGTGCAGTATGATTAGCTCCTCAGAGATTATGTTGAATCACCGTCTAAATGAGTCTCCAGTATTGGCTTGCGTATTCTGGCTTTGATTATTTTAACGTCAAAACTCTTTTTTTTTACTCAGACGTCTCTCAGAAAACCAAAAAGAAAGCTTTTTTCTTTTTCTCTCTCTTTTTTCTCTCTGCCTTTTTCTCTCTTTTTTTTCTACGTTCTCTCCTCCCCCCCTCCTACGTGAAAAGAAAATCACGTATTTATAAGAGACCATCCTGTAACCCTAAATTGGTACAGGATAAAAATTTATTTTAATTATTTATCTATAAAAATATATATATATATATTTATCACTTTATTTATTAAATAAAACAAATGTATTTATCACATAAAATTAATCAAAATCTATATAACTAACAAATAAATAAATAAATAATTATCAATTAACTAAATTTTGGCCAATCAAATTTAAGAAAAATCAATAAAAATTGAAATAAAACAAAGTAAAAAAAATTGACGGAAATTAATCGGAACTTTAGAATTTCGGTCGAAATTCTGTAATTCCGATCGGAATTACGTATTTCCGACCGGAATTACGTAATTTCGACCGAAATGTCTGTAATCCCAATCGAAATTTCTGTTTAGTCCACAAAAAGACCCTTGAAGGAAAAGAAAACTTTCAATTTAGTCCACAAAAAATGTAATCAAGTCTTAGAATCCGAAATTCAAATATTAGAGACCCATTTGTTACGAGTTTTCATCATTGGAGTCCTCTTTCGCATCCATGCTCTAGTTATCCCGAAATTGGGTGCTTACAGCTGCCATTTCCAAATCATGAGTACGGTAGTTTTGCTCGTGCTTCTTTAACTAACGTGAAGCAAAAGCAACTACTCTTCCATTCTACATCAATACATACCCTAGCCTACTCAAAAAGCATCACAATACACTATATACCCTTCACTTTCTAAAGTAAAAGTCAATACTGGAGCTAAAGTCAATCTATCCTTGAGCAACTGGAAAATCTCCTCACATCTATCAATCGACACAAATTTAGCATTCTTCTGAGTGAACCTTATAAAAGTGTAGCTATCTTGGAGAAATCCTTCACAAATCTCCTATAGTAGCTAGCTAAACTCAGAAAACTTCTTATTTTAGTAACTATTATAGGTCTTTGCCATTTTGTAATGGCTTTAATCTATTTTAGGATCCTCTTGTATGCCATTTTTGGATACCACATGGCCTAAGAATGCCACTTGATCTAACCAAAACTGACATTTCGAGAACTTGACATATAACCGGTGCTCTCTCAAAATCTGAAGCACCATCCTTAAATGCATAATATGTTCCACCTCACTCTTAGAATATACCAAGATATCATTAATAAACATTATTACAAATCAATCCAAGAATGGACTAAACACTCGATTTATCAAGTCCATACAAGCTGCTGGGGCATTAGTCAACCTAAAGGACATCACCAAGAATTCATAATGACCATATCTCGTCTGAAGTGTAGTCTTAGGTACATCTCTACTTCTAATTCTCAACTGATGATACCCTGACCTCAAGTTAATCTTAGAAAAACACCGAGCTCCTTGAAGCTGATCAAACAAGTCATCAATTATCGAAAGAAGATACTTGTTCTTGATGGTGACTTTGTTCAACTATCTATAGTCGATACAAAGTTGAAAGCTACCATCTTTCTTCTTTACAAACAACACTGGCGCACCCCAAGGAGACGTGTTAGGTCTAAAGAAACCCTTAACAATTAACTCTTGTAATTATTCTCTAAGCACATTAAATTCTATAGGCGCCATTCCATAAAGTGGTATAAAGATAGGATTTGTACCAGGTACAACATCGATACAAAATTCTATCTCTTTTTCCAGTGGTAACCCTGGTAATTCTTCATAAAAGACATCCAGAAATTCACACACCACTGGAACATTTAGAATTGTCCCCTTATTTACCTTTACATCTCTTACCATAGCCAAATAACCTTAACACCCCCTTCTAAGCATCCTTTTGGCCGTGATCGTAGAAATAAGATTCTAAGGCATTGAACTATTATCACCTCTGAATCAAAATTCTACATCATCTAGAATTCTAAAGATCACCTCTTTCTCTCAATAATCCAAGGTAGCATAATGTTGAGCCAACTAATTCATTCCCAAAATCACATTAAAGTCTAACACATCCAACAAAACCAAATCCAAAAGCAGCTCTCTGCCTTCCACTAACGTAAGACAAGATGGAAAGATTATGCATGTTTCCAACTCATCACTGAGGGGAATTACTATAGAGAATGGGATAAACAACTTGGATGGTTATATTCCTATTCTTAAAGCAAAGATAAGATATATAAGGAATGCAATGCACTAGGATCATGCCACGCTCGAACATCAAGATGAAATATTGAAGAGTATTTACAACAATTTCCATATGTAATTGTCCCTCAAAGAAAGGAATATATGTATCTTAAAAATTGCTCTTTAAACTGGATCGACTGCATAAACTAGTCTTGAGGTATGGCTTAAACTGATAGCTCTACAATCATTATCCTTTGTGAATCCTATCTTTATCCTGGCCTTAATGTTACTTATAAAATTCAAAGCATCTCTAGTACCATTAAATGGAACTTTCTCAATCTTGGAGTATTGTAAAGTTGCATCTACATCAGACACTCCCTGATTCCTCTATTGTAGTATCTGATGTGCTAATGGTACAGCTTGACTAAATGCCACTAGTCCTTGATTAATATCTACTACACTAGCCATACAAGCTGTAATATCTGGAGTAGTTATTTCTGTTGGCAGCTGCTATCCTTATCTCTGAGCCGCTGCTCCCTAAGGCCTACCGCTCATTTGCCTCATGGGGCGAGAGCTGATGCTCCATCCTAAAATGGCTGCTCATCATCATTATAAGCTACTTTTGCAGGATGAGTAGTTCACGTTTGCCTTATTTTGAAAGGATATATAAACCAATAAGGTTTAAGACATGATAAGGGAACTAACATATATGCGGATTTCTAAAAGCAAAGAAGACTTTCAAAGACACAGTCGAACCTAATTGCTACAGTAGTGTCAAAGAAAACTAGAACTCTATCAACCTAGGCCAACCACACTAAACCTAGGCTTTAATACCAACTTTGTCACGACCCAAACCCGGGAGTCATGACCAGTGCTAAGGAATGGGAATTCACACGAATCTGGAACCCGTAGCAAGCCTTAAACACAACTTTCATAACAATTATACCATAAATATGCCTCAGAATTTCAAACTTTTAGAACATCAATTACTTTTTCATAAATAATATTATACTAAAAATATTTATACAACTATTAGGTACATAATCTCAGTCAATATTATCCTCACATACAACAACAAATATATATTACTACTATAGCTTTAATTAATACAAGAAAGGATAGTCTAAAATTTACATAAACCAACCAGAGAAGAAAGAGTCCAACGAAGAGACTACTATACGAGGTTTGACTAGAAGGATCCTAAAAAATAATTGAGGGGGGTCAGACCTCACTGAGTGAATTATTATTATATATATATACATGCAACCTAAGCATACAAGCAATCAAGCATCAATATAATATTTATCTATTTATTTTATATTTATACAAGCATTCCAAGCAGATTTTTAATAATGCTTTTCATGTCAATATAGTAGATGAAAGTAAGTGGATGAAATCAGATGATGCAAATGCTTAAAATCACATTTCACGCTAAAACAAATAAATGCAGTAAGATTTTGGGTGGAGGATCGGATAATATCCGTAACCTCAATCACTGTATCTCACTAGCCAATCGGCTCTCTTAAATCCAAAAATATTTCTCTTATCAAATTTGACAGTAGACCGACCTCGAGATCCCTAGTCAATCGAGTTACAACAGTCTCACTATTGGCATGACTGGCTCCGAGACCCTAAAAGGTCCATCGAGCTCCTGCAGCCACACCACTCTCAACCACAAATCTCAATAATAAATTTTTAATCAATTCACACATCAACCAATATATATCACAACCTAACATCTAATGTACTGTTGCGCAACAATCCTAGTGTAGCCAACTAGATAGCCAATTCTACTACTATCCTCCAGAAACATCACACCACAAAAAAAATAAATAAATCATATTAAAATGTGCGCTACATCCAATAATCACATTTATATATATATATAAAGACATATACATATATCAACAATGGCAATTAATATTTAATGCAATATAACATATTAAAGTGCACATTTATCAAGATATGGATGCCAATAATATTTTCTATATGCAATGTATACATATAATAATAACTCATAAATGTGCCTCATCTGTAATAATTCGACTGGCCCGGTCTTGGCCTAGCTCTCGATGTAGCTATAGAAAAAATAATAATGAAAATAGTTAGGATAAAATCCTAATCTTAAACGTTTTAGATTTCTAAAGAAAACTCGATCTAAGACTCGACCCAAATAAAACTCAAAATTTAACATACACCCGATGTCATGTTTTACGAGAAATCTATCAAAAATTCAGCAGTCTCCTTTGTAAAACTGACATCACTCTACTAAAAGTGAAGTCGTTCCTACATGTAAACACAATTGAAAATATTCCAAAATTCAATATTTCGGGTTGGACCTCCAAACTACATTTATTGCCCAACCAAAAACCAACACAACAACACAAATATAAAAAAAAATAATTTTCTCAAATCACAAAATGCCTTAAAAATTTAATTAATTATCACAATAAAATTTATTAATATAATAAAAATATAAAGAAAATTTAATTTCCTGATAAATAATAAAATTCTAGTTTTACAACTAATATTTGTTAATAAAATCCATTAATGACATAAAATTTCCATTTTACAATTAAATTAGCATTACTTCTAAATAACTATTAAAATTACTCAATAATATCATAAAAATAATAAAAGGTACATTAAAGTTTGGAAAATAATAAATAATTTATTTTTTTATTTATTTTCCAAAAATACTACTAATTAACCAAAAATCGAAAATTATTTATAAAAATTATTTTTATACTTTTTATTAATTAAAATCAGTCTAAAACATAATAATTAACAATAATTTAATTAAAATTCAAATAATTAATGAAATACAATAATTTCTCTAAAAATACACAATTAAACATAATCTTTAAAAATTTATATCTTAAAATCCATACACAATTTCATAAAACTTCCTTCACAAAGTTTAATCCACTTAACATATCAAATTTATTAAAAATATAAAAATACCCTGGGTCCGTAACAATAATGTGAATAGTACCCTGAGACTCGAAAAATTTGAAATTCTTAGAAAAATAAATAAAAATCATGCTTAGCAAGCTTTCAACCTCTAAAACAAATCATCAAATAAAAACTATATCTAATTAAATCAAATTCAAACTCAATTGCACAAATAATAAAAAATACATAAAAATATTTGTCAAATATTCTATGGACATAGATTAGATTCACAGTTAGTGGCTACAGACTCATAACATCAAGAGAAATGAAATGAAACCAACCTCGCCGCCTGAAATTTGCCGGAACAGTGCCAAACGGAGGAAGAAGGCTGACTTGTTTTTGAATTTCTAGGCAAATTTTGGATATTTTCTTACAAAATAAAAGCTATAGGGAGGTAGAGGAGGATGAGATGAATCTACCGATCAAATTTGGGGTCGATTGGACTTAGTTTGGGTGTTAAACGAAGAAGAAGAAAAGTTCAAGGACTAAAAAACAAATTTTTTACCTAAAATTTAAAAACCCCGCTGCTCCCCTCTTTTTTTCGAACCGATGCAGACCACTTTCTGCTTTTAATGGGCATGGACACCCACGTGTCCATCTCCCCATGGCTCTTTTTTTTCTATATATATATTAATTTAATAATAATAATAATAATAACAATAATTATATTAACATCAATATAATGATACGGGTAATGATAATAAAATAAAATAAAATAATACTAATAAGAACAACAACAATAATAATTAAAATGCTAATAATAATATTTATAACCACACAATACTAATAATATGTTATAATCTGAATTTTTTCTATAAATTATAAAATTAAATTTTGGGATTTGCAGTGTTAATAAATATTTTATTAATTTTGATATTTGATTATTAGTGAAATTTAATTTAAAATTTTTGGGGTTGAATAATATTTTAAAATTACTAATATTAATATTATTATTTATGTAAATTATTGACTTAGTGTATTTTCATACACTTTAAATATTGTTAAGTATATATATATGAATATATTTATGTGGTGCAGAATAAATATGGAGAAGATACTTTAAATTAAAAATAGTATTTGAAATGCCTTTTTGTACTATTAATAAATATTATATTATATTATATGTAATTTTAAATTAAATGATTTTAATTTTTTTGTCCTTTTATGCTTTTTGAAAAAAAAAAAACAAAAAACAAAGAAGCCACAAAATTTTGACACATGGCAATATATTTTTTTATATATAAGGGGTGAGTGTTGGCAATAGGGAGAAGTTGCAAGATTTTGGGTATTTATTTGGCAAATTTTTTTAGGTCCCTGAACTTTTCTTTTCCTCCGTTTAACCCCCAAACGACCTCCAATCGACCTCAAATTCGAGCTATAGACTCGTCTCGACGTCCTCTTCCTTCTGGTGGTGTCTGTTTTTTAAGAAGTGGATCAGATTGGTGCAAAATTGTCACTGTCCAGTCGACACCTTTTTGTGATTTGGCATTGTTCCGACGAGTTTTAGAGGGCAACGTTTGTTCCTTTGCATTCCTCACATTGCCACCAACTACACATCAGATCTATACCCGTAGAATATTTCGCGAATATTTTTAGGTATTTTTAGTTATGTGTGAATTTAACCTTTAATTTGATTTTATTAGATATAGTTGCTTTGAGATTATTTGATCTAGAGGTTCTGATTTTGCTAAATATGATTTTTATTTATTTTTCTGAAAATTTCAAAATTTTCGGGTCTCGGAGGTACTGTTTAAGGTACTATTCCGGACAGTCCCGGGTCGGAAAAATTTTATATTTTTAATAAATTCTTTGTTGTATTTTCAACAAGCTTTGTGAAGAAAGTTTATTGAAATTATGTGAAGAAAGTTTGTTGTGAATTTTCGAAGGTTTATGTGAAAAATTAATTTTTGGAAAAATTAGTATAAAATAGTAATTTTTATATTTTAGTTGAAATTATTGTTAATTATTATGTTTTGGACAGTTTTTGGATGATGAATAGTATTAAAATAATTTTTATGAATTATTTCCTATTTTTAGCTAATTATTAGTAAATTCTGAAAAATTGTTGGAATTTAGCAAATTATTTGAGTTTAATTAAAATTGTTGTTAATTATTCGGTTTTAGACTAT